>CAAKHF010018030.1:1761-14777 GCA_901007745.1 Hippocampus kuda | reverse complement strand
GTGTAATTGTTCTACTTTTGCACATGCAATATCCTGGAGTGCAGAAATGCTGTCGACGGGTATACACATAATGGAAATGTCAAATGTAATAGTTCAAGGGAAACCAGTTTTGGGTCAAAAATTTCACATTCTTGAGAGCATAAAGTGCACATGTTGCTGCAAAATCAGAAATGACGACCAGCACCCAACATGTAGTTTGCATTTGATCTGCAATGCGATATTTCATGGCTGCTGTCATAAATCTCCTGTAGAGATGTTAGCTGCATGACTCCTTTCAAAGCCACCTGCTACCGGGTAGTGTGACATGCTTTAGGGGGCTTAGGGGGATGGGGGGGGAGAGAGATATAATTTTTATTTGTTTTTAGTCAAGTCGCTTTTGACGTGTGCTGGAGGCTTGTGTTTTCCCAAAGTGACAATACGTTGAACTTTGGTTTTGTTTGCATTTACAGCTCAATACTTTGCTAGCCAGCATTGTGTCACTTCCTGTCGTGAGGATAATTCCAAAAGGCCTTCACCCCCGCCCCCCACCCTCCCACCCAACACCAACCAAAATTACAAAGTTGAGAAAAACCCTTCTGTCAAGATAACTTTGTGTTGTGATTTTCAGTGTCACATTCACTTGGGAGCCAACTGCAAACATTATCTCCCCACTGTAGCTGTCATATAAGAAAAAAAAAAAAAGATAGAAACTACACCAACTGGCTCACAACTTCATCCATCTCACTTCTCATGTCCAACCCATAAAATGAATAGAACACGTGATTGTGATTATTTGGATTTATGACTATTTGGGCTGTGTGCCAGCGCAATTATGGTAATTTCAGGTTTCTTAGTGAGGTAATACTTCACACCACTGGTCTACTGTGCTTCCTTTAAGAATGATCTACCCCAGAAATGAAATGTTGTGAAGAGGAAAAGTTCCAGAAAATGCTCCAAAATCCTGGATCCACAGCTAACCTCACAAATATTCCAGATTTTACAATACCATACTGTGCTACGAATCACCAAAATATCATCTCTTTACATTTTTACTTTACTTTTTGTTTTTTGTCTCAAGTGATTCAATTGATTGGCGCTTTCATATCATTTGCTGCGTTGGGTCTATCTCAGTGACAGACTGAGACTGCTGTTTTCTTCCCCGATCAAAACAATGTTGTCTTCTACTGTGATCAAAACAGTAAAACATTCATTCTGTGTCTTTAATGCATTTTTTTTTTCACTTTTAAATGATCCCATGGGCTGGATCAAACCTCCTTGGGGGCCGGTTCCGGCCCACGGGCCGTATGTTTGACACCACCGCACTAGATGGTGGTGTGCTAAAGGGAATACAATACAGTACAGCTTTATTTATAGAGAGCCTTCACAACCCCTGTAACTGTAAGCCATTAGAACTGGTCACAAACACTGACATGAACCATATAAATACAAATACACTGTATGGTAAAATACAGCTTTCAATTAAATTTGGCCTCAACCTAGGATATGATATGACAAAAAAAAATCATGTAGTTAAAAACAAAAAAACAACCCAATGCTATGGGAAAACGACATAAATGTAAATCTTTGGTTTATAGCTTTGTTGTTTTTCGGCACTGCCAATTCCCCCCCATCACTGCTTGGTACATATGCAAACTAAAGCCCAATAGCGGGATTAAATTAATTGTTATTGTCACAGAGGAAGTATGGCGTACTTTTTGCATTCACTCACTGTCACAACGGTAAACTCGGCACTGTAAATCACTGTCACATTTGCACACATATTTCCCTGCCCCGCAGAGTGTTTAAAGAGAGCAAAGCTGTGTGCGCAGATGGATGGAGAGAGAATTCTTATGACGGATGTTGTTCGTTTTCAACTCGCCTGCTCCCATTGATCAAATGTTTCTACCTTGGACACACAGTGCGGAGCGGGTCGACAGCCGGCATGCAAATGTGCATTTAAATATTCCGTTTGCCAGCTGTTATTTGGTTGAACGTAGCCATCTTTATTGTTTTTTTTTTTTCCATGCGTCTGTCTCGTTGATTGGGGAGCAGCGCCAAGTCGTTGCACTATTGAAAAGCCACGAGATAAAAGCTATTGCGCACTTCATTCGGCTTGTCGCACACTTCATGGTCTTGATAAGGCTGACGTTTGGGTTTGGCAACAAGAAAATGCTCACAAATATGTCACTGCTTTATTACAGATGGAAATTTGACATTTTGGTACACCTTTTTCGGAAGTATCATGAAAGTTGTCATCTTTGATTTGCTTTCACGGGCCATTTAAAACAATGTGGCGGACCACATATGGCCCCCGGGCCTTGAGTTTGACACCTGTGGATTAAAGGAACTCTCAAGAGGAAAGAATGCGTCAAACGTAACGTAACTTTGTGATCAGCTGTTCCGAAACTATGTGTACTAACCGTTTGCCTTTTTTGTCGCCCCCTCTTGTTGACAATATTGGTGAAAAACTTGATTATTTGGGTTTTCTTAATCAAGAAACAGTTGCCGACTGCTTAGGTACCTCTGCACAGCAAGTCAAGTGTTTGTTATCAACGCCGCAGTCTAACGAGGAAGCCGAAAACCACGAAAATGGACCACAAAGCGGGGAAAAAAACAAATCATTTGCAGCTCATTCAAACTGAATAAATTTTTCGCTATCAAGCAGACACTGCCGGCTGACATAATTGAATTCTTCCTTTAAATCACGTCACACGATGTCGTTTGTTTGTTTGTTTCTCTGGCTCAAGCATTCCATCCAGCGATGGAAAAAAAAAAAATAGTCGATAATGGTTCGTCTCTCTAAACTGCTCAAATGTTCAGCAGCGAGCTGCCGGTGGCCTTTCGCTGAACACGACAGCCCTGAGCAACCGGATGTCGGACAGATGCACTGTAAATCGTTTCTGCTGTTCACCTTTTAATCGCCACTGAATTTTTAAAAAAAATGCAACCCAGCCGAACGTGATTAGATTTTTCGAAATGGATTTTCACAAAGTCAATCTTGCGGAACAAGTCACGAGCCGGAGGATACACTGAAAGGACCTTCATAGGCGTTTTTGACATCCATAAATAATGTTTTGAAAAGTCGCTGTCTGATATCCTGCTGATTCCCTTCATGTGGTTGGAGTAGGAAAATAGTAGTGCTCAAATGTTTTCTTCAACCAGTTTGAAAACCTGGTTTGGCATCGGGGAGCCATAGGGATGCTAAAATCAGTTTTAAGCACCTAAACATAGGTCGGTTGCGCACTTGGCTCAGTGGCTGTTTTTGATTGGCAGCACGTTACAAAAGGGCACATCGTTACCGCTCATACAAATCGATGGCTGGCTTCGGAGGAGGTGGCCAGGTGACATGCTGGCTTAGCATTTTGTGAAATAACCAGTAAGAAAATGCGAATAAAATGGTCCCGCTGAGAGCGAACCAGGGCCATGGCATTCATTAGCAGAGACGAAAGATCAAGGTAATTTTTACAAAAGCAAAATCTGAGATTCTCTGGTCCTTGTGCCTCTGAAGCTCCGGCTACTGAATATGCAAGATAGATCAACAATTAAGCTGAAGGTTAAAATGATCGGAGCAGCAATTTTTCCTTGATAAGCATGCTGCCCGTTCACTTATCAAGTCGGTTTATATGGGCCTTCATAAGCACCCCAACAGACTCGCCGTTTCACTTCACCCTTATTCACGCAGCTCATTAAGGAATCCTTGGTGTCCTTTTGCCGAAGAACCGAGTTTGACAACTTCCCTGCCTTGCAAAATTAACACGGGCCTTGCAGCGTTCTCTATAAAAGCTAACGGAGCACAAACGTGGAGGTCAGTGAATGACAAGTCACCCCACAATTCCTGACAAGCCTCTTGGGTATCTCAGGGAACAACACCACTTCCAGACACACTCCAGTCAATTACAGTGATGTCAGATGTGTGGGAAGACAGAGGAAATGACAGTTGGGAGACAACACTCTTATCATTGTCCTTCTGCAGCAGCCACTTGGAAATAAGGAGTTATTTGTCGGGACACGCGCTGGAGGGAAGACAAAGAGGCCTTTCCTAAAGGGACGAAGATGGGAACGCAGCCAAGAATATCTGATTGCTAGAAAGCGAACTGACTGAGGGAAAAGCAGGCACACTTGAAGCTCACGGTCATATTCTGGACCATTTTGTGATCTGCATGACCTCTGATTTGTTAAGATTTGATATAAGTCGCTACGGAGTATAAATTGCACCAGCCATAAAATGCATAAGAAAGAAGAAAAAATGTAAGTCGCATTTTTGGGGGACATTTATTTGATGACATCAAAAAAACAAAATAGAGAACAGCCAGCTAAGTAAGTACGATATGCTAACATCACATGACGCATAAACAACGAAGGGAGAATGCGCCTGGTCTGTTCACGTAACATATTAAGAGGTATTCCGATAACTATAGCAGGCTAACAAGTTTACCAAATTCATCAGTGTCACTCCAAATCACTAAATCCAATGAAATCTT
Organism: Hippocampus kuda; assembly: GCA_901007745.1. Lineage (NCBI taxonomy): Eukaryota > Metazoa > Chordata > Actinopteri > Syngnathiformes > Syngnathidae > Hippocampus > Hippocampus kuda. Next base: position 10,317 of record CAAKHF010018030.1, on the reverse strand, counting down.
CATCCTCGGTGTTACTTTTAAACAACTCCGGAGGTAGAAGATGAGGCGCTTCCTCTTCTCCGTCACTTACGTCAGACTCTTCGATTTTTCAACACAGGCCTAGAGCGCCCTCTTGTGGTTTAATGTGAAAATGACATGTGAAATGAATTACCGTATTGGCCCGAATATAAGATGGCCCTGATAATAAGACAATTTTTCTTCTTCGTGCTACCGCTATTTTTATTCTTCGTGGCAGGGGTTCACTTTGGCCTGGGGAGTCAAGTTCAGCATTCGATTCAATGATATATGGCGCCATCTAGCGTCGTGAATGGGTATAATGTCTCGACCCCGAATATAAGACTACACTCACTTTTTCAGTCTTATTTCAATGCAAAAAACACCGTCTTATATTCGGGCCAATATGGTAATGTGTTCAGAATTTCACACATACATCGCAAGAGAGTATAAATCGCACCCTTATCCATAGCTCCACAAGTTTGGAGGTTTACATTCCCAAGAAATACGGGTTGATTTCCAAATCATATGACCGACAGGTGTTCTACTTTCAAGGTTTGCCTGTATAAAGGCGGGAGAAGAGGTAGAACTCCTTGCTTACGTGGCACGGGGAGAGGGACTATCCTTTAAAAGGGCGCTGTGGCATCCCATTTGGGGCCTGTGGAAAGCTCCTAATGTGAAGCATCAATCAAGTTGCTTCCCGCCGCACAGCATGGGAACTTTTATCTTCTCTCATTAAAGTAAGTGCAGCTATTTTATGGATCGGCTGGAATGCGGGGACTTTTTCCATGCTAATTCCCCACATTTGGATTTGTTATTAATCATCTTTGATCAGCGGGGTTCTGTACACTAATAAATTGGAAGAGAGGCTGCGTGCCTGGCGACTCTTGGACCCATTCCATGCTGAAGCATCAACAAACTTCCGCGCGAAGCTGCAGCTGTTTAATGGAAATATATAGGATGTCAAAGCTTCCAACAGCTTTTCAACTTTAGAGTTAAATGAAGCGCAGGATAAAGAAATTGTGCCATCCTATTAAACGCGGAGTAAACAGAAACAAGCAACCCCCCCCCGACCCCCCGAAGGAGAAAATCTCAGCTGCAAATAACACATCCACAACCCCATTTACCCCATCAGCAATTCATTGAAAAAGAATTATGACCAATAAAAAATTTAGTCGGCCGACCCCACTCCACATTTTCCAACCCTGACATTTTTTTTTAATCTCCCCACATGTGAATTTCTAAATTTGAATGTGACGCGACGCGTGGAGCTCCCTCAAGGCTCTGCAATCTTGATTTGCCATCATCACCAGCAGATCTTATTTGTTCAAAGATTCAAACGTGACTATGCGCGCACGACCTCCAAAGCCGCAAAGCTCTCGCTTTTAGCATCTCGTTTAGTCCCAGTTAGCTCCTGCCCGAAATATTCTCGCTGAAAAAATCCCCACATCGGAACGAGCTAAAAGGAAACGTTAGCTTGCTTGTGTTGTCGAGAAGAAAGTCAAAACCTGTGGATTGCACTATGGAGGAGAATCTATTCACTGAAGCTATTCATCATCTTGAAAAATCAAACTGTATATTAAACAGCCGCGTCCTTGCTGGTTTGAGCGATAAATCATCTGTTCAAAACAGTCCTGCAGGCATTTTGAGGATGCCCATGTAAGTGTTGTTTTTTTTTTTTCTTTTTTCGAGGGACTGGCAAAAAACTGTTCTTGGACTCTGCCGAGTTGACCTCAAGCAGCTTTCTATCCACCTTCCTTGTGAGGCAAACTCCCGCTCTCATCTCTAATCTATAATTCATAAGCAAAGAAGCTCAGACGAAGACTGGTAAAGGCAGATAACTTGGTCACTTTTTCTCCTTCCTCCCCCCCCCAAACCGGCTGCGTGACTATTATCCAGGGGCCATTGTGCGGGAAAACAAATGGGGGAAAATTGCCTTCTCTCTGCGCGGGGTATAAATAATTGTGCATTCCGTGCTGAATTTGGAGTGTGGACTTGTCATTCAGAGCGCAAGGTTGATGACTGCATATTGCACTGTGCAAATAATGAGGAACGGGAGGGATGGGATTCAAATTAATCATCTATAGATTGGGATTTATCTCCTAATCTAGTTCTTGTATAAAAAATTAAAATGGTTCGGAGCTCCCCCCACCTTGCTTTTTGTTTTGGTCTAAGTGGCTGTGGCGAGTCTTTTAAGGGGAAAATGGGTGTTTAATATCGGTTCCATCTCCGGTCAAGATAATTTTATGGGGTAGTAGCTGATAAATGACTCCTTCTACGGTGGTAATCTGTAATCGTTAGCAATTTACAATGGGCAGTTGTTTACTAAGCACCCATTTATTTGCTAATTCCACATTTACAGATGATAAACTGTGATGAGAAACCTTTTGTTTGTTGTTCTCGGCGAATCGTTTCGATAATCCAATTCACTGAATCCGTACCACTCAACCTTCCAATGTCTTTTTATTAAAACCGTAATATATTTAACTACATCCCGAGTCTATCTGCGCCTGTCAATAAAGCAGGTGGCTGCTTCCCGGGGCTTCCATTTTCACACTGTTGTTCAGGCGGCACAAGCTTGAGGAATGAGAGATCAACACCTTGTCAGGCGTACCATTAGGGTCCAATTTGGAAATTCTCGTGGGATGTGAAAGACTTGGCGTGCTGAGCGGAGCTTTGCTGGGTTGCCGAAGCCAGTCCCTGAGCAAGAAAGCTCAGCCATGTCTACACCTCTTCGCTGTCACTTACTCAATCACTTTCTCCCAGCGCACCTCCGGCTCGGTTATGAATTGTGCTGCAAATTGCCTCCACGTTGTTACCAGTACAGGTTCAGCGAACCCTCCTCCCTTGAAATATCGTTGATCGAGGTTATAGGTATTCCATCGACAATTCGAGGTATAATTGAAAGGTGCCTTCAAGAGTGATAAATAACGACGCTTCCCAAGGGGCCATTAGCCGTTTGGACTGGGAGCATGTCAGATGGCGGAAGGGATTCTTTTACACAGCAGTGGAGACCGTTAGTACACTGCAGGGAAAGGCCTGAAAGGACTATGCTCCAGTTGTGAAAACACAGGAAGGGAGACACTCAAATAGCCTCATTAAAAATCAACTGGAACTGGCCTATGTGTGAGATCACTACAGTATTACACCCAGATGAAATGCTCTCAACTATACTGTAGCTATTACCATTTTAATATGAAGGATGAGCAATTCCTAACATTTTCCTACTTAAAAAAAAAAAATCGTTGCTAACGCGGAGAAGAAGTGAAGTCCCGAACTACTCTCCTTCAAGCCCAAGTTTCCACTCTTTATCACAACAAAAGATTACGCCATTTTATAATGAACCAAAAAATAGGGATCCCTTCTTTTACAAATTTTTTAACAATTATTTCGACATCAAATAAATGAACAAACATTTATAATTCACAAAGTACTTCAACATGGCATTCACAACTTTGCATTACGACACATTCTGTACTTATTAACATCACACTTAAGGAAAAAAAATAATCACGTTGGGAGCCTTTAGCGCGGTTAGCAGCGCTACCAATGGTCTTCAATCACGTGCCGTTAGCGGCGAGCAGTTAATTAGCCTCGTGCGCCAATTTGAATCAAGTCTTACAGAGTACATCTTAAACATGTACTTTGAACTTCTTAAACATGTACTTTGTACATGTTTAAGATGTACTCTGTACATGTTTAAGTACATGTTTAAGATGTACAAAGTACATGTTTAAGATGTACTCTGTAAATTTAGATTGTTAGCTGTTAGCATGTTCGCACTTTAGCATGTTCCAGTTAGCATTTAATATTATATTCAATATGTCCCCATAGAGCGCATTGGTTTAGTGTATTTTTATTTATTTTATTTTACAGTTTATTACGGTTTCACTTTATAATTCAAAGAGCTAAACCTTCCTGCACTGTCAGTAAGAGAAACGAGGGATTCTATCATGCATATGCTTTGGATTGGGAACAGAAACCAAATCTTTGACTGGTTTTATTCAATTGAGTGGAGTGGGCATTATTTCGGACGCCATCATTTAGTCTTGTGATATAATTTTGTCAGGTTAACTGTTAAGTTTGAAATGTAAGGGCACGTTTACAAACTTTGAAAGGCTGCGTTGCAGGGCACCTGTAGTTGAAGTTTTGAGACCAAAATGAAGACAATTATTTTCATTAAACTTTTCTTCTCCCCCCACGAAGTTTCACAAGTCATTAGTAGGGGATATGCACAAAGTAATTGTTCCATATTTATAAAAGAACTTTCAAAACAGGCCAAATTGGCCGCATGCTGCCACTGCTGACAGACAGGAGCTTTTATTGTTCTTCCCAGCTCAGTGGAACCGTTTCTATGTCTTAATTACTTCAAGTTTGGCACAGTGCAGCACTGCAGAGCGAGAAGCCACCATGGGGAACACAAGGGGGTGGGCTCGGCTGAGACGGACAGCGATTGGTGACAGAAGCCAGGGGAGAACGCGGTGGAGAGAAAGCCCCCAGCGAACATGCCTAGGGTAACAGATGTGACGGTAGAAGGGGGGGGGCACTTAGATCCCTAAGGAAGAGCCGAAGAAAGCGCAAGATCTATCTCGGAGAAGTCCCACATGCCTGTATAGTAGAATTGAAAGAACGGTAAACCACATCGAGAAAAAAAATAAATAAAAATGAGACTGCAGATTCAAGTTCAGTCTCTGGCTCTATATTTAAAGGTTTTGTTTACTGTCAGATCTATTTTGTTGCAAGTACATGCATTCCCCCGGGAAAGACACTTTTGAGATGTTTCTGAAGTTATACTGCAATGCAATGCTACTGTCAGTATGAATTGTACAAAGGAGCTCCAGCTATAGGGTGCAAGTGTACATATATACAGTAAAAAAAGTAGACATACAGTATATTAGATGCCCTACTCTTCTGAAAATGCCCTACTTTCCTGGTCTGAAAAGCATTCTTACATTGTCACAGAATTAGTACTTTTCCATCCAATATGAGAGCCTCTGCAACTTCTTTTTTTCTTTCAGTTCAGCAGCATGGACAGCAAACTGATTCGCGGCTAAAAAGTGTTTTTATTCCGTTTGGGTGTGAATGATGGCAAGCAAGATATTTTGCTAAGTGCAGCCCAAGAGAGGAAAAGTAGCCCTTCGGCTAGGCAAATTAATTAGGAGCCTGATATACTGTTCCATGAATACATTTTGAAAATAGATTCAAAACTTTTGCTGAACCCACTCGTTTACATGACAACTGTGTTTTTTGGAGGACGCACAAATAAAAAAAAAAAAAAAGGGGGTGGGGTTTCAAGATGAGATTTTGGAACGCAATACAAACGAAGCATTTTTTTTTTCCTGTTGTGTGTTTCCAGCAGCACACATTGTAGCACATTTTATATGCTGACAAAGGGTATTCAAATGTCAGTTTCATCCGGGATTCCATTGCCATTGTGTTTCGTTCGATAGCGTCATCACCAACTACAGTACACCCCCCCTGCTATTATAGCAAAGCCTTCGGGTCACAACAAGTACACGACAGCCATGTGAATTATTGTTGGAAACACAATTGCCACATAAAATGCTTTAACATGCATTCTCTCGTATCGGATATAATCAGAGATGCTCTTTCCCTACGGTGGGCTCCACTCGCACGTTATATCATAGCCTACTATGCGGCGCTTTAGTCATTTTCAAGCACACAATGTGAATGTGAATCATCCAGTTCAGTCTCTTTATTCTCGGAATGTGGCATTGATCTGTCTGCTCGAGGCAGTCTCCGCCAGCCTGGCCGGCGTCATCAATATTGCCTCGGGTTCCGTCTAAACAGTGCGGAACTGTTTAGCGGTCCATCAAGGGAAGCGTAAAATGGAGGCTTGTCTTTATGTCCTCGGCGGGGAACTCCACGTGCAACTAATATCACCCTGATCGCTCAGGACTATCATAGAGCAGAATTCTGATAGCCTTGTTTTATTGAATGATGTACTATTTATTATTTATTCATACTATATGGTGTAATGTACACCAATACCTAGATTGATGGTACATCGGCGAAGCAAATAAAGTTTTTTTTTTTTTTTATTGCATTCATTACCATATTATATCCTCACTGAAAATAGGACGGGGATGTCGTATGATGTTCTTGAGATACATTAAAAAAAAAAATGACATGAGGAATATGTCACTGGTTAATAGTTGGTAACTTTTAAAAGTCAAACTGTTTCAGAAGACAGATGCAACCTTGATATTTAAAGAATAATTTGCATTAAAATAAAAATAAATAAATCAATAAAAAAACTTGGCCTGGAGTAAAACTGCTCATGTCATCGGTTTCATTCACTCATTCACTCCCAAAGACGTTTTTAAACGTCTTTTCAGACTTGGTCCAGAACTGGCTGATACCGAATGAGTTAACTACGTATTTTCGATGATGAGATTTTTTTTTCACATTATAAAACCCATAGCTCCCGGTATCTTAATAAAAGGTTTCTGATATTCATACGTGAAAATACACAAAAGTTCAAACAAAAAATATCGCACACTTAATATCCCCATTATTTTGCATTTTCCAATGCAAAGATCAAGTGCGACTTTTGTCACGTCTGGGGTCAAATTTGCTAATTTAGCGATACATGTCCACATAGTTTATTGCGTGTCATTTCCCACTTCACTTGCAACTATTTTTCCCAAAAAAAGCAATGAGTAACAAACCTATCATGTTATCGGAGAATTCTGGAGAAATGCCCCCAGTCCATATTTTTACCCTCTCGCATCCAGACTGCAAATCGCACGTGCAGCAGACTTGCTGCCCAATCACACGAGAATCAGGGCGGTTATTATACAAATCACCCAAAACTGTCATGTCACAATTTGCCGAAATTTAAACCAGCTCATTCATTTATAAATTTTTCAGAAATCGGCAGACTTGACGTGTGGGCAGGCATTGCAGAGATCCACCCTTTTATTGACAAACACAAGTCAATATCCCCTAATGTGTCCTCTTTAACACTGATGATGATGATCACCACATCCCACAATGCAACACGGCTCTTTCACAATCGGGCAATTGTGGGATATTGCGGTCATTATCCGGCTCGCGGTAGCCCTGGAGAATGGAACAATGGCGTGTTGTGTGGTAACTTGCAAGGAAGGGAAGGGAATTTATTTCGCTTTCTTGCCGTTGCTGAAGGTGGAACCTGGGCAGACGCTCGATGGCTGGGACCAAGTTTGTGTCTTTATGTGTGTGTGTGTGTGTGTGTGTGTGTGTGTGTGTGTGAGTATGTGTGTGTGCGCACATGTGCTAAGCATCTTTCAGTATTGAGCAAAGCGCGATACGGGTTATCTGGCTAGCGGTAACCAGCTCCACCATAAACAGTAATGTACTGCAAGCGAAAAGACGTTGCCTTTCAAGCATGAACAATTTCACGTTAAAAGTGTATCCGGGCAAATATTTACTGACTTTAACTTCATTTGGATCATTTGACGAAAAAAAATCTCCATGGAGAAGTAAGCAAGATTTTGATCCAGACTCAATCAGACTTCAATTGTTCCCTTGTAACTCTGCCTTTACCGCAGTGGACTGTGTGGCAGACACAGCAAATAAGAAGATATTAAATGAAACAAAAAAGGAATTAGCTTTGCAGTTTCAGCAATGCCTCCGAGGAAATATATTGGTAAATGGAACATGTTTCAAGAGGGGGGATATCTGCAGTGCTGGCAACTCATTGGCTTCAGTCAGGCCTTTTGGCTCACTCATTAACCTTGCAAGGAAGTTGTTTGCATATTTGCATGCACGGCTTTTTGGGCTTCGTGTTCGATTTTGGGTGAGAAGAGTAAGGGTAATTTTTTTTAATTTTCAACTTTCCTTTTTTTTGTAATTTAAAGACTAATTTGCTTCTCTTGCAATTTAAAAGTGTTTGGATTATTTGAAAGTATCTTGTTAACTTGGCTTCGGGACGTAGGGCAGAGGTGGGTGATTCATTTTCCAAAAGGCACATATTAGAAACTGGAACAGTTCTTGAGGGCCATGCCGCGATAACCTCACTTGTGCTCAATATGAATTTCATCTTTTTATTTACTTTAGCAGTCTCTCGTTTACTTTTATTAAGTTGCCGCCTAGTTGACATGGTATGTGGGTTTTGACAATGAAACGTCCATTCAGTTTGTATACCGCTTCTCCTCTTTAGGGTTACAAGTGAAGACTATCTCGGTTATCTAAACCCCTGGACCACTTTGATGAAATCCTAAAAACATTGTGAGATTGCCAAGGAAGAAGCGGACTTCTGTTGCATTTGTCAATTGAGGCCTTCGTTATTTTTGAATGGCTGGCTCTACTTTACCAAACGGCAAAAGGACAGATGGATTCCGTTTGAACGCTGCTTTCTTGAAAGGGCGTCTGCACCACAGTACGATGGAGAACGCACTCACTCGGTAACTAAATCACTTCCTGCTTCCCCTTACTTCAACAGCCAATCAGAAGCTATCAACATAAAAACATGTCTTAGCAATTATTAAACAATAGAATGTAGTTTAGGTAATCTTAACATGAAAGAATACGATGCTCAAATAGATTATTAATTCT
>CAAKHF010018028.1:3375-14204 GCA_901007745.1 Hippocampus kuda | reverse complement strand
CATGTTCATAAAGGACATGTACCACAGTCATATCCCACATATGGAAATTCTGTTATACGGAAGGATTGGACGGCGTAGATATGATTCCTTACTAGAGAATACTTACTGTATAAGAGTATCTTATATGGAACTGGGAGTCGCGGCTTGGAATTGAAGTGGATTTACATGGGACAGGAGATGTGAGCCAATCTCTTTTTCGTCAATGGACGCTACAGCTTCGTGTTTGCTTTCAAAACTTAGCTTGTAGCAGACGTGTGCACATTTTCAGCATGACGTCTGATCCACTGGTGAAAGGACACTTTGATCCTCTCCGCTTTCATCTATAACTGCTTCAGACAAAGTGTATGCAGAAAAATGGTGAAGATTGCACGACTGTCTTGTGTCCTATGTGTTGTGTTGTGTTATTTTTGTTAATTTGACTTCAAAATGGCGCCGCGTGAGTGGCTTCCTTTCCAGCAGCTCCTATATTTTGTTGTTCTACTTCTTCCTTTCATAACTTTGCTGCTGTGAAATGGGAAAATCTCCATTGCAAGACTAATAAAGGTTTTCTTATCTTATCTCATCTGTGAAATGTCTAAAAACATTTGTTTGCACTTCCATTCTCTCGGGCTCTCTTTCCATACAATATTGACAAATAAAAAACTAGGTTGAGAATAATCCCAAAGCAAATAAACTCTCCAGGTAATTAGGAGTTTTTTCTGCCACACTAATTCCCATTTTATAACACAGTTAAAAACAAAAACAGACATTTGGTCTTGAAACCATCTTGAGAAAAAAATAATCATAAATACATATGATCTAATTAATCCTCACAGTGCCCTGAGGTATTTTCAATTTGCTGAAAGACCATTAGAAGCTTGTGTTCACCATAAAACAGTCAGGGTATTTGCTCCAATTCCAAAGAGCAGAGTCAAATTTAAGAGAGTACACATTGAAAATGATATAGATTTCACTGAATTACCTGACTGTATTTTGCTACAAAAGTTAACATAAATGAATCTCTCAAAGAGCGATTAAAGACACTCAAAAGCTTGGTTTGTCAGCGACACAATTGCATGACGGTTTGAGGGAGAAAAAGAAATTGGTTGTGAAGGCTTTAATTTAATAATGAGTTCAACTGCTGGGGTAAGAATCACGGATTTGACAGTCGCTGACAAAAGCACTCTCCTCCTGCGTCGTGTTTCAAATGACGCCTTGCAATATGCCTTCGTTCGATGAAAGACTATTACTTGAACTGCTTTGAATCTCATTTGTGAAAGGACCTATTGAATATAAAGTACCCATTGAATTGCATTTCCATAATTCAACAAAATGGAGTCGAGTTGCAAAGAAAATGCCGTGGCCAAGTTTAGGGAACAAAACTTTTTGTTTGTACACACAGCCGGGCTGCCTCCAATCCTCTTGACAACACACTGCAAACATTTATCACAAGCAAAGAGATGTAGCATCAGGCAAAAAGTGAAAATGGTAGACCTTCAAATTTGATCTGCAGCTTGAATTGATGATTACACTCAGTCAATAAGGAAAACTTGAAAAATATCATTGCCCCCCCCCCCCCCCCATGATCATTTTCACAGTTAAGCGCCACTTGATTTCATCGAAATGCTATTCGAGGAGCATTGGCTGTCAATATACCCGAGGCATGCTCTAAAATGAGATAAATGCTTTTGAATAAAAGAGCCATCCTACATCCTGAGCCAATTCGTCTCAAATCTTGACTGATAACTAGAACTTTCTGCGACAAACACATTGACTGGGTTAGTGGGTTCTGACTGGAGTACCAAGCAGAGCTGGGCTATCTTAGCAGCAGAATAATAAGTATAGCATGCAGCACCACGGCTTCAATAATTCCCTTTTATTTTTTTATTCTCTCATTCAGTACATTTCACACTGAACAGCAGTATGGGATGATGGACAGTGTGAAAGTGACTAAGCATGCTCCCTGTATTTGTCTAAATACTTGCAGAGTTACTGTCATCCTCGATTCCACCAGGCAGTATGGTTTGGTTGAGTCCAGTACAGGATTTGATGCTGTACCATTTGGCGGCTGGAGACAAATGGCGATTTGAGTGGTCAACAAAAACATGTTACTTTCAAGATGGGAAGGGAATGGTACGAAGACAAAATAAGAAGAGTCTAAATTTTACTTAACTTCGACAGGGTCAAATCGTAATGCTCGAAGAGATTATCTGAGGGCAAGCCAGAGGATTTACAAGAAATCCTGCAAAAAAAACATTTAAGCCATACTCTTAACATGAAAGAATCTGTTCCTGATTAAAGATCGGAACGTAACTCCACACGACAGCGGTACAACTGACCGGCATATTAAAAAGCCTCATTACGTGCCGGTGTAGTTGAGGGGAGGATTATCAAATTCACTTGCTCAAAAATGGGATATGTATTTCAAGCAAGCACATTATTTTAACCTTGTCTCTATCATTTCTTTTGAACTTCTGTTTTGTCTGCGTGCACACCGATCCCTGCATGGCATGAACTGGATCCCTTCAGCTTTATTAAGCTGTGTGTGGATGTACGTGGGAGGGGGAAATAAAACCTATGAGTCTAAAACGCATACACTTCTGTCCTCATGCTGGGGATTAGGATTCGGTAGGAGCTACGGTTACACATGAAAAGAAGATAATACCATGAAAATGTTACCCAACTACGACCAAACTGTGTTCCAGGTTAAAACAGCCGCTCGTATCTTTTTGTGTTTGATGGTTAGAAACTGAGAGGATACGGACTCCCCTTACCCTAATATTATTATTAGATCACATGGTGATGGACATAGTGGATAATATGGGAAATATAGCAAATATTGCGGGGAGTATGACTTTGAAAAACTCCATACCGCACGCCGTGTGCATCAAATAGACCATGCAGTCACCATATATCAAAAAGGTGAATATATTTTACGGTGCCGGAGATCACCTTCGGCAATCTGTAGGTAATGTGTTCTCTCTGAGCCTGAGCCAAGCGGCATGCATGTGGGCGTCAACACACTTCAGGACGGTAAAACTCTCCGACGCAAGAAACAAATCACGATTAAAGCACAGAACTGGGGAATACATTCTTAAGGCATCCTCTCAATGTCTACTATTATTAACCTGCGTAACTTTGGGTGGATTTAGGGGTGTTTTTATTTTGACTCACATACAGTAGCTTTCAGGCATCTTGTTTAGGCGTTACAGTGGGAAATATATTCACACAGGAAACGCACAGATCAATTGCGTACATTGGAGCACCGGTAACGCAATGTTTTGCATGCGGAGCAAGTGGGTGTGTGTATTAGGAAGGTAAGGGCTCAGGAAGAAAGTTCAGGGTGAAGCAATGTTGTTATCCTTTAAAACAACAAAAACAGCAGAGTGAGCAAATCTGTTTTGTTGTTAATATTAGCAACATTAGCAGATTTCAAGAAAGCGTGTGAATCTAAAAAAATGAGTCAAATCCGTCCCATTGTAAGTCGTAGGTCAGATTGTTCATGGAGAGAAACAAATCAAAATGTCTGAAAGATTGTCTCTGTGTGTTGAAGTGTTTCATTTTATTTTTTTCATGATTCCATATTGTTTGTCCTCAGAACTGAGTGATTGTTTTCCCCCCTATGCTTGGTCTCAATAAGTGCATGTTTGTGACAATCACATACTGTATTTTTTTCTTGATTTCTTGTCGTGTTTCTTAAAGCCAGAATGTTACCATTGAGATGGCTTTTGTTTTGTGTCATGAATGTGATCTGCTTTTTATTTTGTTTTTCTACAAAATTAAACAGCTGAACGAACATCGTCAGAAACTGGTGATTCCATAATTATTGCCAGGGGTAGTATATCAACTCAGTCACCCGAATCAAGGAACTCCCCAATATAATAAGCTAATATGGAAAGTCCGAGAGGAGTTTGTATTTGCAAATGTACTCATGCGCAACATATTCTCCAGGTGCTCATTTTAATGTTTTGCAAACCGCACTGAAGAAAACTATTAACACATCCTACTTTGACACGCGCACACGCACGCACACGCACACACACACACACAATGGACGCGCACACTGGTATAAACATTCCCCCAGTTCAGTGGTTGCTTTACGGAATACAGAACCAGTGCTCCAGACTTGAAAGCCTCTCGGTTGCCTCAGATGTGACATGAGCTCGCTGCTGTTTCTTGCTCTCACCCTCCTTCCCGTAACTTCCCTTCCTCTTTCCTTTTCTCTTTCATCATTCGGGCCCATCTTTTGACACTTCAGAAGGTGTTCCTCACATGCGTCCTCGTCACCTCTCCCCCCCTCCACCAACTCCATCACCGCTCTCGATCAAGAGCGCACGCCTCTCTGTCTGAAACTTATGTACTTTGTAGAGTTAACACTCATGCGTTAGTATCACCTTGAAGTTGCTAAGTGGTACTGAGCGGAGAGACTGTGTTTAAAGAGGAAAGCGCAGAGAGACTCTTTTCGGGAGGCATCGAGCTGAAACCCGGGGAGGTAAGCGGTGAATTCACCTTTGGATCTGAACTTTCTTACCACTTTGAAACAAGAGGAAGCGAAGAAGCCAGAGACTGGCTGGAGACTTCAGGTTTTTTTTCCCTTTGTGTTTATTTAAAAAAAAAAAAAAGGAAAGGTAGTTTTCAATGTCGTGACAGACGCTTTATTCAGTTCATGAAGCAAAGTCTGTTGAATAAAACCAAATCGGGGACAATTTATATCAGCTGCAGCCTCGTCATGAACCATTTTCAATAGGATTGAGATCTGCATTATTAGCAAGTCATGACATTGCCCTTGTGTGTCTTTCTTCAAGGAATGTTTTCAGTGTTTGCTCTACGGCGATTTCAGATTTGGAGCGAATTATGACAACAGTGTTTATTGGCAGCAGCACTTTGGGCAGCTGCACGTCTGAAGCATTTCTGAAATTGGAGGTTCCAAAAAGTTGGCTGTTCCAAAAACACGTGTGCTTGGTTCAATGGTAATTCCAAATTATTCATAGGTGTGAAATTGACAGACAAAAACGGTTCTGTGGAGAGCCAAACTAAACTGTGAAACTGCTATGTGCAAACGTATAAGAAGTAGAGAATTCATACCATCCCCGCCCCCGATTTATAGTCTTTGATTAAACGAAGAAGGATTATCTGAGACTGGTTTTAAGAGTGAATTAATTCTATGCCACTTGTTTTCAAATATACTTTTTTTTTCCCTTGGAGAGGATTACAGTAGATTAAAAACAAAACTTGACAGAGAACAATTGACAGCTGTTGAATTTTGCGAATCAAGTCAGTTGTAGTCTGGAAGAAGCTAGACGGTGCAGCAGTAGGGGCACTGGGGAGGCTAGAACTGATGACAAAGCCTTGTCAATAGTGCTCTGTTTTCCATCAACTGTTCCTTAATCAGCCAGGTCCTAATGTGCCTTTCTATCCGACAGACCCACTCCCATTCCAATATATCAAGCCAGAGTTCATCTTAAACAAACATCTACCTGTCTCTCATTTGCTCTCACAATGCTGCCCTCATCCATCTAATCCATTTGCAAAGGTCTTCATTACAAAGTGTGTGGTGAAAGGGTTGGGGAAATTTGTCTTTATTGATGGTGTCTCCATTGTCCTATCCTCTTTGGAGAAAAAAAAATGTCCACTCCTCAGTAATTACCTTTTTCGGTCTGCCTGCTTTGTGATCAAACCGCAGATTTGTATGGCATTACAAAGGCAATCATCTTGATAAAAGTATTTGCTAGGTTGCCTGGAGTCTGTAATAGAGTTATTCATATATTTGGAACAGAGTCATGCGTGTTCCAATGCTCGTATGATAGTTTTCCGCGACATAATACCAGCTTGACTCAGCTTTGAAAATCAACTTGTATTTATACGTGAGAACAAGTGGACAAACAACAACAATGGGAAAGAATGAAGGTCTCCTCTCCTTGTGTTTCAAACTTTAATCAAAATGAGACTGAGGCCAGCAGGCAACGGATTGCTGCAGAAACGGAGACTGGAGTTTCATACGGCAGCATCAAGAGCTCAGGCAGAGCAACAAGGTAAGCTAATATTATCCATCCATTATGAGAGCCGCTTATCCTCACGAGGGTCGCAGGCGCGCTGGAGCCGATCCCAACTGTCTTTGGGCAGTTGGCGGGGTACACTCCTGAACTGATTGCCAATCGCAGGGCACACATTGACAAACAACAATTCACAATCACACCTAGGGACAACTTAGCATGTTTTATTAACTTACCATGCATGTTTTTGTAATGTGGGAGGAAACCGGAGTACCCGAGGAAAACTCACGCGGGCACGGGGAGAACATGCAAACGCCACACTGGAAGGCCGGAGCCTGGAATCAAACCCTGGACCGCCGGACTGTCTGTGTTACCCAGTCAACCAGCGTGCCGCCAAGCTAATATTAGCGTGTGATAATTTGCCACAAATCTGGTGGACCAGCAGTGGTTTACGTCATCCATATCGTATCGACTCAGCATGCTTGTAATCCTGCCTAACCGAGTTCTACATATAGTACTACCTTGTACCTGGAAAGGGGCACTAGCAAGTACCTTGATGTTGACAATCATTTCACACATTAATTTCCATTTCCCAGCTGTGTGAGTTACGAGCAGATGGCAACAATCAGCGCGATTTTCAAACGCTAACAATTCCCATCCCACACGACATCTCACCTACTCTTTTACTCAGACGTGTTTGATAGTACTATAACATGGTGCACAATCCAAACTGGCATTTTGCCAGCGAAGCGTGCAAGCACACCTGAGTGGTGCCGAAGACAAGTGTGGCAGAAACCTCATCTTGGCTGAGTTAATTAGCACTACTACAGTCAGCATTCTCAGGTTGTGGTTTGGAGGACTTCAGGGAGAGCAGACTGTTGATTGGAGAAAATGGCTGCAATCCTCGATGAGCTTCTATCAGCATTTAGAGCCTCCTGCTGTCGTGTCTCACTTCACGGTAATTACTTCAAAGGCGAGCGCTTGACAAATGTCATTATTTAAGTTTGGAGGTCGAATTGGGAAGCCTACTCTGAATTATTGTAACGGGTGAAAGCAACTAGCTTCACCATCAACACGTTTTTTCAGGTATGCGTAGCCATACAGAGGCTGCTCACAAAGTTAATAAGCCACACACCTGCTTCGACAACCCCTCTAGCCTGTAGGAACCTCCAAAAAGTCCAAACAAAGCCCAAAGACACCGTGTAACATGATTGAAAATCAGTCAAATATAACCTGCAAAGATAGATTGTTGATTTTGCGATTTAGATGACGGAATGACTTGAAGCTGAAGTGCATTTTGGGCACTGTTATTAAGAGGTTGGGGTTATTCCATAATTATTGGAAAAACACAATGTTGATGTGTAATTCAATTTGTATGCCATAAAATGATGATGCTCGTGCACACAAAGAGAGAATCCTGCCATGGAAGGATTACCATTTAGGATGCTTGACATATTCCTGTGCAAAAACCTGCTTCAGTACATCACTGTTCATTCTGGGGGTGTATTCCGCTTGTTTGGACTTCATTTTTTTTTTCATTTGGTGTATTGGCACCGTACTTTTTGCAAGTGAACAATATTCTGGAAGCACATCGACTGGTGTGACGAACGGCGCGCCCATTGAACAGATAAACCCGGGAAACATGGAATTTCTACATAATGCATACTTGTGTTGTTATTTGAGATACATTATTATTTTGGAGGGGAAAAAAATCAGCTTATTCAAAGCAGGTTTTGCGATGCTCTGTTTCTAAATTTCGGAACAGTTTCGAGAAATGCGTGCAATAACCCGCAGGAGAATGTGCTCTGCATGTCCTGACCCACAGCATGTGCCTAAACAAAAGACGAAGCATCAGGCACAATCACCATTCACTATTGGCTAATGTTTACCACAATGCCAGGCTCGGTTTGTTTGTTCGGGTCAAAAAGTCGCATGTGTGCTGTAGTTGTTGCACAACAGCAATTGCTTGTATTCAGACCTGAAGCAAGCCGCACCACCAAATTTGTTTGGAAAAAACCCGAGACCACATAAAAAGCGGGTCTCGGTCCGGGTGTTTGATTCCATGCCAGGATTTGTGTGTGTGTATGCTTTCAACCTCAAGTGAGAACATATTCTTTCATAGTAGGGTAATTTACTGACTCCCGTTCACAAAAGCGGTAATCTTCATGATCAAGCCTTTCAAGCGTGAAATGCACTAAACCGGGTAAGTGTTTGGTGAACAAAAGGAAGGCCCCACATCACATTATGCTCCCTTCGGGTCCCACTACATGAAGTCCAAATGGGTTTGAGGTCAAGGAAGCAACGCTGTGTACAGCCAGGGTCAAGGCACTGAATGTAAAATTATCATAACGTGACCTCATCCGCCTGTATGAATTCACAGCAGCGCCATATTATACTCTTTGTCGGTGGAGGTTAAACTGAATGAATGCAGTATTTTGATCGATTACTTTGTGAGAAAGAATGGTGGATTTATAATTGTCACTTCATGAAACAGTAGCAACACCATCAAGCGGTGGCCATCTTTGTGGAATTTTCTAAAAAGAAATAATAACAATGGAAAAAACATGGAATGAGCACTTCAACCTCCATAACAAATAAGTACCCATAAAAACAAAGATTGCTGATGTGCATAACCTATTCCATTGTCCATAATATTTTTTCTCGCCAATAATCTTTCATTTGCGTTTGTTAAATTTTTTTGGGTAACTGATGCCGTTTGAGACGCTAACCCTAATTTGAAATTGTTCAAAATTTCAGCCTGCACGAGCAATTGATGGATATTTTACAGTGAAAGTTGTCAGTCAATCAATGGAGGAGTTCTCTGAGTGAGAGATCTTGCCGTGGACTGAAGAATAATGTCATTGCATTTCAACTTTTTGTCTTCCTGTCTTATTGCTCTCACTAAAGAGGCAGAAATACTTGTCTATCAGTGAGAACAAAGCCACATAATTGGCTGACTTCTCCCAACTGAGCCCCGCGAAGCACAACGTTAATAATAAACTGATGAGAAATTCATTATGGCGCCAAATAAAAACAACCTCTCTTCGATAAGAGACCCATATATTTTAATGAGAGTGATGCCTCTGTGTTTTCATTAGGCGGCTGAGTCTCAAAACCTTAAGACAGGACCTGAGAGAAGAATGCCATTAAGCCTGGGATATTAAATGAGTGGCAAAGCAATCAATAGGCTCCTACACAAGCGGGGAACCTACCAGCCCGCCGTTTGGGATCACCTTGCTGTCTTGAAGAATTCAGTGTGAACTTTCCATCCTTCTCCTTTCTACACCAAAACACTTTTGTATTTTTTGACGGGTCTGATTTTTGTGTGAAAGGTTTCACACACAGATGACACCATTGTCAAAATGATCCCTGTTCACATAACGCTATAAAAACACTGCATTCCAGACGAAACCAACTCGGTCCACCTAGAGGTCGCCATACGTTATGCACAGCAGACCACATTTTGGCCTTCTTTCATTGGTGTGGCAGCCTGACCGATACAACAGTCATGGAAAAGCAGCGAGATGCACCACGGTTGCCAGAGAATCAGCACTTTTGTGTTGTAAAATGTGTCATTAAAAAAAAAAAAAAGATGCTATTCGAGAGAAAATAAAGAGCCATTAATCTGCTCTGAACAGCAATCTTTTCACACAAAAAACAGAAGACTTTAATCCGCAATTATATTCTATTCCACTCACATTGGCCATGCAAAAACACAGTAAAACCACAAATACATGCTGAAGTGCACATCTTGGAACCAAACACCACTCAAAGGCTGGTCGAATGAAAACCATCGAAATCATTCAATATTAAAGAGATGAGAGTCAGATTTGTTTTTGAACACAAAACAAAGCCTCCATGCTTTTGGGCAGTGTGTGCGCGCGCGTGTGTGTGATCCCACTAAAGAATTGGGTTTGTCGAGACTGAGCCTGAGCTCACTTTTAAATGACTTAGTGAACTAACTGCTCGCTTCACACAAAATTAACCAGTAACTCGCAACGATTATAACGGTCAACAACCGAACAGATGGATGGGTGAAAATTCCAGTGGTTTGACCTCAGGGGAGAAAGGGAACAAGAGGATCACACTAATGTGGACCAATAATCTTTCTCAGAGTCATTAGCATGATCAATGCCATTCTAATGAGATAACATCTGGAACAAAGAAAGCTAATAGCAGACAGCTGCTGCGCAATACAAGCTCATTAGAGAACATTCTGCAATGTTAATGCAGCATGCTGCATTCATTTTGGCCAAGGATTTAGACACCAAAATACAACACGTTGAATATTTTATACACTGTGTCTTCTAACTAATTGTGTCATTGAGAAAGCGTTTGAGAAAGGGACTGGGTCAACACAGTTTTTTGTTTGCATTACATCGTACAGACGACAATGTCGTCAAAACGATCCCCCATGCGCACAGAAACGTAAATCCACCCCTCAGGTGAACTTATTTTAACCATGGCTGTGGTTCGTTTGTGAACATTGGAACCAACTTGCTTGGCTGTGGATGAAAACAACGAGTTCGAGATCACGGCCTCTGTATTGCTCCAAACCATCTAAATGTATCCCTTGTAGCGAGAAAGTCATCAGAGCTCAATCTGAACCAAGTGACAAATGATGAAATCCAGTGTGTCTTTCAGCAGCCTTACGTTACCAAACCCGTCTTTGGATTAGCACATATGCAGTGTGTCTTTTAGTTACAGCATGGTTGTCTCTTTTTTTTTGCTGCGTAGAATGATATTTTGATCATACGGTGCCCTTAAATATTATGGTGTATTGTAAACTGAAACGTTGTTGGGACAATTACGAATGATACCAAACAAATCCCAATTTTGGTTCCCATCATGTGTTAA
>CAAKHF010018027.1:0-10787 GCA_901007745.1 Hippocampus kuda | reverse complement strand
CAACTGAAGAAAATTATAATATTTACAGGAATGAAGATGTAACATGACTAAAATACTGCGATTGGTTGGCAACCAGTTCTGTCTAAATCCTAAAGTGAACATTCTTAGAAAAATAGCGAAATAACATCGTAGTTCATCGCAGATTACCATAGTGGCCCGAATATAAGACGGCCCTCATTATAAGACGACCCCCTCTTTTTCCAAGACTCAAGTTTGAAAAAAGACTTTTTGAACACCAAATTAATTTTTATACAGAAAATAATGACAGTACATCTGAAAGAAATGATTATAACAATATATTTGAGAGAATAAGCATGTTATTTTGCCTCATTCAAATCTTAATATCTGAACATTTAAATATGTAAACTAAAGTGCAATCACATTCGTAAATGAATGGCTTCTGGTTTTTGAAATGTAAATTACATCATAACTTCTCCTCAGCTGCCGGTTAACCTGGCCGATCTTCGACCCACTGTTCTCCAGATTGTCGCTACGTTTCTCCATTTTCTGTTATCTCTTCTATTATTTTTTCTCTTTTCTTTCTTACCGCTATTTTTTATTTTCTTCTTCGTGCTACCGCTATTTTTATTTTTATTCTTCGTGACAGGGGTTCACTTTGGCCTGGGGAGTCAAGTTCAGCATTCGCTTCAATATCTGGCGCCATCTAGCGTCGTGAATGGGTATAATGTCTAGACCCCGAATATAAGACGACCCCGAATTTTTCAGTCTTATTTCAATGCAAAAAACACCGTCTTATATTTGGGCCAATACGGTATTAAAGGTATTTATTAATCCACATAATAAAAAGGTTAGAGCAAATGGCATGCTCGAATCTGTGTACCCTTGCAGGTCTTTCCATCAGGCTGCAATGTGTATCCTCTTGGACAGGAGCAGAGGTAGCTGCCCTCTGTGTTTTTACACAGAAAGTTACACGGCTTGGGAGACAGTGAGCACTCATCCATGTCTGCAACCACATGAAACATAGATGAGGAATAGGAAGCAGGGGGGCTGTCGCATTCTCAAAACAAGGCTGAAAATGCGACATGAACATCATTCAAAGATGGAGGTCAGCCTTACCGACACATGAGGTAGCACTGAAGTCGGTCTTGTATCCAACGTTACAGTGGCAGCGGAAGGATCCGATAGTGTTGATGCACTGACCGTTGCGACACAGATCTGGCATCACCTGACACTCGTTGATATCTGGATGCAAAGTCGCAAGAACATAAGACAGAGATAAAACGTGACGATGACCATGCTTCACTGTAGGACAGGTGTTCTTTTGGACATGAGTAGTGTTAAATTTTGGAATTATGGTCAAAAGGTTCAGCCTTGGTTTCGTCGGACCAGAACGCTTCCCCCCCCACATGTGTTTGGGTGATTGTTTTAATGTCTGATTACTCAGCTACTCACCCCTGCCATCTGTGGTGTAGCCGGGCCCAAGAGGGCACATCTTCTTGTACTGGACGGTGCCAGGCAGCGGGCAGAGCTCACACTGTGAGCCCCAGCCTCGACCTGTGTTGCAGCAGCATTCGGACTTGGTCACGCTGTTTCTGTTGGTGGACGACTGCTGACACATGGTCTGCAGGACCTCCATGTAACAGAAGCCCTTACGGTTGTCTGGAAGAGGGTTGGGGGGAGGATGACTCATGTTTTTTATTTTTGTGGGCTTCAACTCGATTGAATTACTACGACTTCTCCTTTCAGGGCGTATTAGAGTAGGTAATCAATGCCTTACCAATACACTCAGTTCCAGTGGAGCTGGGCTCGAAGCCATCGTTGCACTCGCAGCGGTAACTTCCCACAGTGTTGACGCAGCGTCCGTTCTTACAAATGCCAGGCTTGGCTCTGCATTCATTCAAATCTGCAGGCGGAAAGGAAAGTAATGAAATTTTTTTACACTGTGAAAGTAGTCCCTTCTGTTCTATTCTATTCATAGTCTCCCAATGCATTTATGTCGCTGTGCACATTGCATACAATGTTAAGTCTTACAAGTAGGATCACGTTTTCTCACCCATACATCCCTCTCCATCAGGCCGACGCTGCATGCCAGGTGGGCAAATACACATGAAGGTCCCGATCAGGTTCTTACACGTCATACCCTTGGAGTCACAGTCATCCAGACCCTCTGAGCACTCATCCTGGTCTAATAATAATAAAAGGCCAATGGTTAAATGTTCATCAGCCAGTAAAATGTTCTTTCAAGAAGTACATTGGTGACAATCTTCTCACCTCTACACATGCGCTGGTCGTCTCGCAGCACGTAGCCCGTAGGGCACATGCACTCGTAGGAGCCAAAGGTGTTCACGCAGCGGAAGGCGCATAGCAGAGGATTCTTTGAGCACTCGTTGATGTCTGCGGAGGGGAAAGTAGATTGGTGTAATTCACCATTAACCCTTTCAGGGACAGCGGTTACTACAGTGGACAGCTTATCATGTTATCAGGATACAGGTTGTCATTATTGGTACATAAATGGGTTAAACAAAGCAGAATATACCTGCAATAAGAACAATCATCATCATCATCATCATCATCATCATCATCATCATCAATAATGTGTATGTGGATGGCTGACCTTCACATGTCATCATGGGTCCGGGTTCAAAGCCCTCTTGGCAAGAACATTCGAAGCCTCCCACCACATTGGTGCAGGTTCCATTTCCGCAAGGGTTTCCAATGGAGCACTCATCCGCGTCTGCAGAGGTCAAGAGAAGAGATCATTCGGCATATTTGCATGTTGTCCTTTCTTTGGAATTGGTTCGTATTTGGTGACTTAAGGAGACGTTCAAATGGGACATATCTTCTTTCATCTGAGGCAGTGGAGCGGAAAATGTATTCTCATCTAACGTATTTGATGACAAGTATAATGACCTCTTGACGAATATTAAACAATATCACAGATAAAATGCAGCAAATAACAACAATTTACAAGTCATGAAGTTGAAAAATACAGATGAAACAATAATTACTCAGGGTTGGAATGTTGAAATGTCATTTTGACAGTAATTGCTTCCATAAAAACATTCATGATTATCATCAATCCAAAATTCCTCTACAACAACTGAAATTATTTTTCTTCGCTGTGGCAAATTTGTGCTGAAACGCATCATTAAGTTAAAGCCCAAAACCCCCCAAAAATGACGTTTTCTTTTTTTTTACTCAAATCCGAATATGAAGTAACGTACCGATACAATTAACTCCAGTGTAGTCCAGGTTGTATCCAAAGGGGCATTCACAGCGGAACGAACCGTCGGTGTTGATGCAGATTCCATTCTGGCAGATGCCTGGGTTATCCAGACACTCATTCATATCTACACGTGGACAAAAAAAAAAAAAGCATGTTTTGGAGGTGTATGTCCACAGTATTAAATCATATTGGCTTCATGATGGAGCACGCACCCTCACGAGCATCGCCAAGTCCGGGCAGCGCTCCGTGGCCGTAGGGACATAAAGTGTTAAAAGCAGCTGGAAAAGACATTGAAAAGGTCACTTCCATTATTTTACAAATGCCATCATGCACATAAATTAATAAAGCTTTTTCACGTATTTCTTAAGGTTACATGAAAAAAAAAACGAGTAATGAATGTTACGTAAGTAATATTGGTCTAACCTTAACATCCATGCGGCTTTGAAAAAACTAGTGTGCCACTCCCAATCGCACACACTGCTGAAATGCTCTCATACACTCCACTAAAACGCATCAGTATATTAAACGAGCATATTTCACAACGAAGTGGGGAAAGATTTCCGTTGTCTGCATGAGAGGACTTCAGTATGGAAGCCTGACGTTTTCTCAAATAACAACTTGCTTCTTCTAAATTGTTCACTTCACTCAGTCTGCCCACCATTCTTCGAGTAGCTTCACGGAATCCGCAGTGTTCCAATACACTTGTTTTCCCATCAGATGTAAAATCTGGCACGTGGTTTTGTACGATGTACTCTTGGAGAGCATATAGCTTTCTTCAGCAGTGTGAATGTGCTACGCATGTGTGTTACACACCTTCCGTCTCTCTGGGACACAGCTCACAAGGAAGCCCCCAGCCCTCTCCGGGCATCTTGCTGCAGCAGCACTTGGCTTTGGTGGTGTTGAAAGCTTTTGGGACGGAACACTTTCCCACCTCGAATTTGGTGAAGCAGAAACTCTCTCGGGTGTCTGTTGGAAAAGAGACCAGAATGAACGGATTGAGAAAGAATTGCACATATTTCACATCGGCATTATTATATATATTTTTTTTAATCTATGAATGACCAAGATCATCCGTCCATTTTAAAAATCATATGTGGCCCTTGAGCACAAAAGTCTGCCCACTCTTGAGCAACAGCCACTGAAGAGACTTGTCTCACCATAGCAGCGCCGCTTGTTGTCAGAGAGCACGAAGCCTGGCTGGCAGGTGCACTGAAAGCTGCCGGGGGTGTTGGTGCAGGTGCCAAACTGGCAAAGGTTTGGTTCCACCTCACACTCATTGATATCTGAAAAGACGACACGGCATGAGAACATGAAGGAGAGAAGATGATATTGTGGAAGAAGTGTCCATGTCTGCGTCTTACCAATGCACTGGTCATTCTGCACCTCGTAGCCCGGAGGACAAATACATCGGAAGGATCCATCCAAATTCTGACAGGTTCCCGGGGAGCACGTGCCAGGTAGACTCACACACTCGTTGATATCTGGAGTGGAAAAAAAAAAAATAATTATGCTTAAATATGAAAACTAGAAAACGAGCTGTCTTAAATTCATGAATCAGACTTACCAACACAGTTTTTCCCATCAGGTGTATTCTCATAACCTTCGTGGCAGAGGCATTGGAAGGAACCTATTCCGTTGATGCACTGTCCATTCCTGCACACTTGACCCTGCAGAGCGCTGCACTCGTCAATGTCTGCCGGGAGAACATTTCTGGGTAAACTTTTCTATATTCTAAGTAGGGCCTGACCAATATGGATTTTTAATTTTTTTTAATGTTGATCCCATATTTAGCATCCCAATAACCAATAAATGGTTTCTGAAATAAATATATCAGGAATAAAATAACTTCTTTTTGTGATCCCTTCAGGCTAACAGCAAGGAAGGTAGATGATATGACTGTGTTCAATACTTTGTCCTGCCGTATTTGCTTAAGATATGGCAAAACTAGGCCTTTTTGGTGTAGGGGTTTGATTGTGATGATCTTTGACTTATGCTATAATGTTTATATGTGTTAAAACAAACAAACAAAGTGGCAAAATATCAGCTGGCTTTTACATGAGCTAATGCTAAACTTGCATACTGTTATCAATTTTGACCCCACTTTGAAACCCTAAGCCTATTTTGAAACAATTTATTACAAACATGCATAAAAATAAAAGTACAATATAATATAGGACATTGTGAGGGAAAAAAACCCCATAAAAATTGAGACCATCCCGAAAATAAAAGAGAAAAATTATCAGCATGAATATAAGTTGTTTTCAAGAATCTGTGTTGTCTTAATAATTGCAAGGTAAAGCTCCTGCCAGATTTTTTTTGTTGTTGTTATTTATTGTGTTAAATCTGATCCTGCGGTTGCCATGAGTTGCCACCACATCAGCTAAAAGCAAAATTAGGGAGTCCATGTGTTGTAATGTGTAATCCATGCCATACCCATGCAGTCATTGTTGTGCGTGAGCTCGAAGCCAGGGAAGCACAGGCAGTTGTAGGACCCCACGGTGTTTTTACAGGTACCGTTGCCACACGGCTGTCTGTCGCACTCATCAATGTCTACAAATACATCAAATGTCCAAGTTGAACTGAGCAGTGGGGAAAACAAAGCAGTCATACGATCGGTTGTGGATCAGCCCCTCTCACCCATGCACATTGTCTGGTCTGCGGTCGCCTTGAAGCCGTTGTGGCAGAGGCACCGGTAGCTGCCTTGGGTATCAATGCACTCTCCGTGGCTACACACGTTGGGAATCTCCTGGCACTCGTTGCGGTCTGACAGAACAAAAGGAGAGGATGATGTCAGCATTCTCACACACACTTTCTCAGTAGGCAAGATACGTTGACAGTTTTTGGGTTGAAAGACGTGTGGAAAAAACGGATTTGCAGAAAGGGTCAATGCTTATACGAAACGTTACAGCAATTTACTGTGATGAAATGTTGGTTTATCGTTGACCAATCGTGAGAACTTCCCGTTCATCTTTTTCGACACTTGCTTAAGTGCTGATGCTGAATGAACGGCATCGTTTTTTTGTGCGCGGACAAAGTCCAAGGTGTATGCACTCACCCAAGCAGGCTCCACTTGGGGAGAGTTTGAAGCCTGGCGAACACTCGCAGCGGTAACTGCCGGGAATGTTGATACACTTGGCGTTACGCTGGCACAGGTTGTCCCCGCTGTTACATTCGTCAATATCTGTCCAGGACACAAATGCAACATCAACATCAAACACGGGCGCTCTTGCTTTTTTTTGGCTGCCTGATTTTTTTTAGAAGGGTTACCTTCACATATGAGCAGGATGTTGTTGTAGCTGAAGCCCATTGGACATTCACAACGGAAGCTTCCGATCTGGTTGATGCATACGCCGTTGGCACAGATACCGGGAATCTCCCTGCACTCATCAATATCTGCACATCATGACAACAGAGGATAGACATTCAAGCTCACAACCAAGATTTTGCTGTTGCTTTACTGTCTTCTTCGGCTAAATTGCACTTGCCAACCAGTGGATTCATATTCTTGTGACGCAATTTTTTTTTATGAAAGTCATGACTTACCAACGGGCTTTCCAGTATGGATGTCAATGATGAAGCCAGGGGCCTGGTTACCACAAAGTAACTGATACTCAGCTGAAACACGAAAGGATGGGCGCAACATGAACGGAAATGCTTCTTAATTGTTTCTCAGTGAGACATTTTTGTTTCCAAGGGTGATGCTCACAGGTGGCAGGAGTTGGGCAGGCCTCGCAAGGCTTGTTCCAGGCCTTGCCTACGTTGTATGCACAGCAACACATTTTCTTGGTCATGTTGAACGACAGCTCGTTCTCACATGTGTCGTTGAAGTTGCGATAACACACGCTTTTTCTCATGTCTGAAATTCACAAATAGAACAGAATCAGCACAAAATTCTGCTCCCCCATTAAAGATGCTGGATATGATGTCACTTACCCATGCAGTTGTTTCCTCCGTTGACCTGCATGTACTCAGGGGGACACACGCATGTGTAGTTGCCCAAAGTATTGTAGCAGGTACCAGGTCCACAGATCCCAATGTGGGTGGTACATTCATCAATGTCTATAAGTTAAGAAAGGTGGGGTGCAGTTAGTAAAAGCTGAAATCAGAAGTGACAGTCATCATTGGTTGTGAGTCTTCTTACCTTCACAGATGCGTGTCTCCTCATTGAGATAATAACCTGCAGGGCACTCACACTGGAAGCTACCAAAGGTGTTGACACAGTTTCCACCCTGGCAGAGGCCTGGAAGCTCCTGGCACTCATCAATATCTAGAGAATGAATCAAATACTGAATTGTTGTTCCATGTAGGGCTGAGAAAGTAAAGAAAGTTGAACGGTTTACCTTCTAGGATGACGGTAATGGGGTTGGGTCTGAAACCTTCTCCCCCGGGACAAAGAGTCCGATATTCGGCTGGTGAAAAAGCAAAGCTTGTTACTTACGGTGCATTATGCTGATATTTACTGTAAATACTGCAGCAAGAAATAAAGATGTAGCCGGCCACATTAAGTATAATACAACAATTGGATCAGGTCTAAATCAATTTAAAATGGAATAATAATAATCCAATTGTCAATTGTAAAATGTTTGTCTCGCTTATTCAAAATAGTATAACCAAAAAAAAAAAAAAAAAGAAAAAGCTCTCAGTATGGATGCATTATAGTAAAGTTCTACTGAACTGTAACTTGTTACCACAACGAATCCCTTTAAAAGTGTCACTCAAAAGCGTTCCTTTCTTATGCAGCTCTTATTGTGGATCCAGATCGCTGGAACCGAATTTTGTGGCCAGCGAATGAACATTTAAAATCCCGTCCAAACTCAAACAGCAGATCGGAGGTCGTGCATACTCGAGTTGGGAGCAGGGCAAAGTTCGCAAGGGTTTCCCCAGGCTCCTCCCAGTGAACAGCAACAAGAAGCTCTGGTCACGCCCACTCCGATCTCAGCACTGCAGGAGATTCCTCCATCGCCCCGTGCGAGGATGTCGAGGAAGCAATTTCCCACACGGGTATCTGTGTGGGAGATATCGTGAAAAAATTTTCACTTTAAAAAAAAGATTAAATCCAACGTTCAAATGCATTAGGATTAAAAAAAAAATCTGAGCATAAATTGCATGAGTGATAATTTATTCATGTACAGTATCTGCATTCAATTAATAATATGGAACAGCAGCTCAAAAGAGCTTCCAGGCCATGTCTTATCAATAAGAATAAAATAATGCTTTACCCATCTCGTCTGACCGGATTTATAAAATATCTCGATAGTATAAAATAATACAAAAAAATCAGGTGCATCTCACTAAATTAGAACATGACAAAACTCATTGTCCTAGAAGACAATCTCTACCTTTTATATACCTGTATAGCAAAAAAGTATTTTGATTGCTTCAATTTAAGATTTCTTGAGGTGATGAGGGTTTTTTTGGTAGTTCTCTATAAAAATAAAATATTGGGAAAATATAAAATCATGCAGTATTTCATTCTTTTATTTCAACTAATAAGAATCCAGTACTTTTTAGTGAATCTATATCCTAAATCAGTACTTGAAAAAGGTGACTTTTTTCACCCCACTGTAACACATGGAGTTACATCACGCTGTGTCCACTTGCTTTTTCTGACAGTAAAAATAGGATGCACTGCCTCACCTACACAACCGACACCAGTCGGGTTGAGCTCAAAGTCGGACGGGCAGTTGCACTGGTAACTTCCTGGAGTGTTCACGCACAATCCATTGATGCAGTTCACTGGGTCGGCACACTCATTGATGTCTGGGGTACACAGTGACATAAAAAAAGTGAATTCTTATGGAGCATCTCGCCTTGAAAAGCCAACCTTGGTGTTTGACGAAAAAACAAATGTACGCATTATTTTGTTGCAGCCTTGACGCTAACCTGTGCAGTTTCCTCCACTACGGTCTAGTTCATAACCATCATCACAGACACAGCGGAACATCCCTGGAAGGTTCTGGCATGTTCCAAATACGCAGATGTTCTGGAAATTACACTCATCGATATCTGTGGGGAAAGATCAGGGAATTTAAAAAATATCTAGTCCATAACAAATAATGTCACTGAATAAAGTGTGCAGAAGTGGTGGAGGTGTGGACCTTGACAGGCCTTGCTGTCCTCTGTTGGAGTGAAGCCCATCTCACACTCGCAACGATAGCCTCCAGGAGCATTGAGGCACTGGCCGTTTTCACACAGGTTGACATTGTCTGCACACTCGTCCATGTCTGAAGGACAAAAAGGGCAGTGCACGGTCAGTGACAACGGGTCTGGTTAAATGAGAATCAAAATGTGTCATTGGGGGGTTAAAACAAGTTTTTTTGGTCTTACCAGAGCAGGAAAAGCCATCTCCATTGAAGCCCTCCTTGCATGTGCATCTGTAAGATCCTGGCGTGTTGACGCAGTCTGCGTTCAGGTTGCAGTTGTGGTCCTCTGCGGCGCACTCATCCTGATCTACATGAAGAATGATACATTCTCAGTATGGCTATGGCCAATCACTTTGTCATGACAAATAAAAGTGGTCCGATTGGAATGGAAATAGAAAATACACTCACCGACACACTTGATGCCATCTCCTACCCAGCCATCCCGGCACCGACACTTGAAGCTTCCGGGTACATTGATACATGCGGCGTGCATGTCACAGTTATGGGCTCCGATCTCACACTCATCAATATCTGCGAATATTTTCAAGAAGTGTTATAAACAAAATTCATTGGCATTATAATCATGATCATGACAAGGTTGACAGAATAATTCACACTGAACAGTGTGTGACAACGTTTACAATGTGTAACTCTTTGGTTCATGTTGGATGATTACCGTATTTTCCGCACTTATAAAGCGCATCTAAAAGCATTCAATATTCCCAAAAGCTGACAGAGCGCCCTGTAATCCGATGCGCCTTATATATGTCAATCTCTTTATATTGCCCATTGAGTACTTTCCCTGTTAGTGTTCCTATGCCATCCAGTGGTGACTATGAGCAGAAACCAATTGTAACCTGGAAGGGCACTAATCAACAAAAATTGTATTCAGCCAAAATACATTCAAACAGAAAACTACTTTGTGAGCTCTGCGCAGCCATAATGAAACGACGATAATACCAACAGCATAGGTAACTACTGACTAAATGAAGGAAGGAGACAAAGACTTCTAAGGATATTTAGCGCCTTGTGGTTGTGAGTCCACGAGGTTTGTGTGCCTTTTTGTTGACTTAATTGTCTTCATAACTTTTGTCTTTCATTTATTGTTTTGTAATGCCTGTTTCATGTCCATGTTTGTGACCAGTTCTAATGGCTTTGTTTCAGCTGCAGCAGTTATGAAGGTTCGATATAAATAAAGCGCTGTATTGTATTGTATTCCCTTAAGTGGCTGCACAGCGCAACTGCAACCACTATTGTAGATTCTATCCTTATAATGCAGTGCATACTACACACGAAAACAGTTTTAAAATAGGCCATTCATTGAAGGTGCACCTTATAATCCGAAGCACCTTATAGTGCAGAAAATACGGTACATATTTTTCTGTGTATAGTGGCTATTGGGGATGTGTGTGTGTGTGTGTGTGTGTGTGTGTGTGTGTGTGTGCGCGTGCGGTGGG
>CAAKHF010018023.1:0-14129 GCA_901007745.1 Hippocampus kuda | reverse complement strand
AAGAAAACCTTTATTCGTCTCACAATGGAGAAATTCCCAATTGACAGCAGCAAAGTTATGAAAGGAAGAAAGTAGAAGAACAAAAAGTAGAGGAGCTGCTGTCAAGGCAGCCACGCTCGCGGCGCCATCTTGAAGTCAAAAGAACATCATAACAAAATAATACAACACAACACAAGTATAATAAAATGATTATGTTTGGATGTGTCACTTGTATGTTAAAAAAAAAAACAAAAAACACTTACGATCGGACTCTCATTGCAGGTGCACACTCTGTGTCGTCCGGTCGACTCCAGACTAGAGCATGTGGACTTTGACACGCTGCTCCAGTGTCTCAGCGTGGGAAACCTCCTGCAGGTGTTCGCTTCCCTTCTGCTTGAGAGGAGGGTCATCTTCGTCGCTGAAAAACTCAGGTGCCTGCGTTCTTTTCTGAATTCACACAGCTCTGTGAAAAGGCATGCATCTCTTCGTCTTGCTTGCAAGCTTGTCTTTATTGTTTCATCCGATCTTACCAGTGTGTTGTCCCGTTGCGGCCACGGAGTGCTGGCGCTGTTGTACCCGTTTACCTGGCAGCACACCTTCGTGCCTGTGCTTCCTACCAGCATGTTGGACATCAGCTGCTCCCCCACGCCTTTCCTCATCGGGGTGCTGGCCCCTTGCCTGCCGCAGGTGCTTGAACTCCCAATAGAGGAGGTTGGTCAGAGCTCATTATTTACTTCACTCAACTGTTTATATTGTTTTTATTTATTGCGCTTTAGGGATCCCGAAGACATTTTGTTTTGGTCTCATTTTTATTGATGGAACCAATTAAATTTGACTCTAAATTGAGGTAACATATCATGCTTAGGGAATTACTCGTATTAGTATTTCTTCAAAGTCTGTCGTCTGCCTTACATATTATTTTAGAAATGATTTCTTCAAATAAAGGCCTCCTCGCTAAGCAAACATCTCTGCAGTTGAGTTAACATGAAACACTATTTGAGGAAATCAGATTTTTCCATACGTAGAAATGCAGATAGCAGAAATTGTTTTTCTCCCTTTGTTGTCTGAGCCATGGTGGAACTGCAAAATAGAAAACGGTGTAGTCTTATGTGGTCTCAGTGGTCTTATGTTGGAGAATCTGGAAGTCCCTAACTGTCACACGAAATGACAGACACTTTTGTGAACCTTAGAACCTTGTGGTAGTTGGCCCTCAACAGAGTGACCGTCTAGTTTTTGTGGATTTTGTCAACTTTTTTGTCTTTTGGTCTTCCTTGCATATGAATATGAATTTTGCTCATATCATTTTTTTTCTGACTCTTTTTGCAGGTGCTCATTGTGGATTTGTGTGCAGATGAGATTGTCACTCAGGTAGGATGATGTTCAGAGAGGCCTTTTCAATGCCATGAAAAACTATTCGCCCCCATCTACAGTTTCCCCACATTGTTTAAGTTCATCAAGCAAATGTAACGATTAGACACAAATAAACAACATGTACATAAAATGCAGTTTTTAAATGACTTGATTAATTAAGAGGGAAAAAAAAAAATTAAAGCGGGCGGCCCGGTAGTCCAGTGGTTAGCACGTCGACTGCACAGTGCAGAGGTGCCGGGTTCGATTCCAGCTCCGGCCTCCCTGTGTGGAGTTTGCATGTTCTCCCCGGGCCTGCGTGGGTTTTCTCCGGGTACTCCGGTTTCTTCCCACATTCCAAAAACATGCATGGCAGGCTGATTGAACACTCTAAATTGTCCCTAGGTGTGACCGTGAGCGTGAATGGTTGTTTGTCTCTGTGTGCCCTGCGATTGGCTGGCAACCAATTCAGGGTGTCCCCTGCCTACTGCCCGAAGACAGCTGGGATAGGCTCCAGCACCCCCCGCGACCCTAATGAGGATGAAGCGGTTCGGAAGATGAATGAATGAATGAATGAAAAAAATTAAAGCTGCCTAACTCTGTGTGAAAAAACCATCAAGGCTCATCTTAATTTTGGAGATGAAAGTTTCCCAAGACTTTAGGGAGAATATTATCTGAACGAACAAAATGAAAGTTGAACTTTTTGGAAAGTGTGAGTGTCGCTTTGATCTGGCATGAATATAGCAACAGCATTTTAGAAAAAGAACATCAGAGCAACAGCCAAACATGGTGGTGGTGTGATGATCTGGAGCTGCTTTGCTACTTCAGGACCGATATGACTTCATACCTGTCAACTTGTATGTTTTCCTCGTATTTTATATGTTTTTTTTTTTATCATTTCAAATCATGTACAGCGTATTACAACTTTTATATTGGGGGAAAAAAAACAATTGTGAGCTGATCTCACAAAGACCATTTAGGCTCAAATCCAGATCGTCTCACCTGCTGGTAGCCAACGATAATGCCGTCGTCGATCGCTACTATTGTCACGGCAAACCAGCAAACGTAATCCTCAATCGTATATTTTTTTCCATCGCTGCGTAAGGTCGGATTGATAAAGCATGATGTGCACATGCGCGGTAAGCCGTTACATGGTTTTTTGTTGCTTTGTAAGGGTAATCGTAATCATTTATTAGGGCCACTATTAGCCGAGGTTGACAGGTATGTGACTTGCTGTGAACCATGAATTCTGGAATTGACCCTTTTTCACACCACTGTAGAATCAGCACAAAAGCTGGATTATCATATGTGAATTTTGAGTGATCAAGAGTCGACCCACTTGAATTGGGCAAAAAATAAATCACTGCATTGAATACCACAAAATCAAGTGCGGTGTGACTGAAAAATCATCTTATGCCTGATTGTTGTGCAGCTCGGGGATGAGGACTGCATCCTGCCAAGTAAACTACAAGCAGCATTACATCAGATTCTGGAAGAGCGGGAAGAAATTCTTAAGCAGGACGACGCAGATACAGCTGAAGGTTGGTACTTTGTTCTCTGACTGTCCACTAGGTGGCAGTGTTGCTATAAAAATACTATTGAGATGAAAAAGGTTGTGCTGTTAAGCCCAGTGTTTGGCTACACACTGGCCTTATTTTGCCTCTCAACACCACATACTTAACCTGGTTTAGGAATGATTTAATGGGACGGGAGGAAAACCCACTTACGTCCTTGCTTAGTCCCTCCTTTAAAAAAAAAAATAATAATAATAATAATAATTCTCGTCCTCTGTCCTGCTCATTCAGACCAGCCGGTGGACCTGTGCTCCCTGGTATCGGAGGCCTTTGTGCGCTTCTTTGTGGAGCTGGTGGGCCACTATCCTCTCCACATGACCGAGTCCTCCAACGGGAGCAGGGAGCTTCAGCGCGACAACTTCCGCAAGTCTCACCCGTCACGTGGCGTCCGTCAGTTCTTGCAGCTCTTCATGGAATCGCAGATGTTTGCCGGCTTCATTCAGGACAAAGAGCTGCGCAAGGGAGGAGGAAGAGGTACTGCTGATCGACTAAAACCAATACAATTTTTTTTCTTCCCCAAGCATTTTCACAAAGGTCTTGAGAGATTAGCGATGCAATGAATAAACAATGGGCTGACTAACCGCTCGTTTAAGGTGGCTATTAATCTGCACAGAAACTTGACTATCAAGGCTCATGTGTGTCCTTCTGAAACCAAGCAGTACAGCAAACTATTTGAACCAAATAAGCCAACTCAAGTGTATGTAAACTTATTGTTCTCCTGTGTAGGGCTGTTTGAAACTAGAGTGGCTGAATATTTGGACTCTTCTTCTGACCCTGAACCGAGCGGAGTCAACAAGTTTCTTAAAGGACTGGGTGAGTCTTATTCTTTCCTTTATTATTATTATTTTTCAAAGTGTAACTTCAACTAATTATTTGCTTATTCCAGGAAACAAGATGAAGCTTCTACAAATAAAATGAAAATGATCAACCAACATTTCTGTTTTCCAATGTAATTGTAATTTAAGGAGGAAAAAGTGACATTTTAGGAAGTAATTGTTTTCACTGGAAATGTATTCTAGCTTCTGTACGTTTATGAGTGACTCAGGACAGTATGTCTCTGTGGAGCCGCAACAAATATTCCTTCAAATGGACCTCTCTCGTCAACATTTGTGGTTGCAATAATTGTCTTATGTTTTAATATTGGAATCTATTCAGTTTATATTTGCATGAAAAGTGTAAAGTGGCATGTTTAGGACCAGCCTGATTTTGTACAAAGTCATCCATGGCAAAATCTGTAGAAAAGCTGTGTTTATTTGTCTGCGTTTGATCTAAAAGTTGAGAATTATTGTCTGATCATAACATTTCAGTGTTAGACTGAGTCTCCTCTTCCCTTTGCGGAGTCTGGATTTGTACATATTTATTGTTTTTTTTTTAGATATTTTGCACATTGTTGAGAACCTGTGAAAAACATTTTGAGACTTTTTTTAAAAATAAATAGTCATGGGTCCCGCATAAGTGGGCTACAAGAACAGCAATGCATTCACGGGCGTCTTTTATTTGTGCATGCACAAACCAGCCGCTTTTAAAAGCTGTTGATTCCTGGCTTACAGTCTTTCACTAGATCTTAACAGATGTAATCAGTAACGCGTTTAGCCAAAAACGGACACCAATGAATCCGCATGATTCTGGCACAAACAGGTAATCGTAAGAGGCAAAATTTGTTCTCTCTGAGGTACCGTAGTCCGCGTACTTCAAAATGCAGGCGCTTTCATCTTAGATTGTTGCATTCTATTAGTACACCACTAGATGGCACTAAATTCTACACACCGTACCTTTAATGTAAAGTAGTGGACATGATTACAAAATGATACTTCCAAGAACGAATATGTAGTAACTTAACACATTAAAAGAACCAGTTCAAAATCATGTTTGTATACATGTGAGTAAAAAGGTACAACCTGTTTCAATGCCGTGGTCACATTCATTGATTCATTGTTCAAATCAGGACACGTCTCATTTTTGCGCTCGTACTTGTGTTACTGGCAATAGTTGTATGACGCACGAAACTCCACTCAATTACATCTGATCACGTGGTCAGTGTTGTTTTTAACCCGGGAGAACCCACGGGGCCTAATTTGACCCCTATAAATTCTGATACAGTACTCAAATGCTACCCTTAAATTGCAAAGGGTCAAATTTGGCCCTAATCCTAAATTAGGATTAAAGCATTAAATATTTGAAAAAACATATTTTGGTGTTTGTTAGAGGAATCTATGAGCAAAATTGTATCATGTTTAAAGTTTCATTTAACTTGGACACATCTAAACGTTTGGGTGCATATCCAGCACCCCCCAAATGTCTGTACACAAAGGCTCCGGCCACCTGGCCGGAGGACGGTTGAAATCCACAATTAGCACGTCAATGCAGGTAGGCGATCACAGGGGAGAGGGCGAAACTCGGTCACAAAAGGAGAACGAATAATTCGGGAACCGCGGTTGAACAACTAAAGACGAGTTGAGAACACCCGTCGCGCCCAGGCGACATTGGCCATCCGCAAAGTCTGCAACATGTTAATTCAATGTAGACCAGACAGAAAAGGCGCCAAAGTACTGGTGGTTCAAGTTTAAAAAACAGGTAACCAATCACTACCGAGGGGCCGGACCGGGGGTGCGGCATGCAAATATCGGGGGCAGTGGTTTTCTTGTATTTTGCATATGTTACAATAAAAGTCTGAATTGGCGGGAAGGGAGCTCGAGTTTGTGATCAGCAGAGCAACTAAACTGTCGTTCGCTCTCAGAGATCCGCTCCCGCCGATATTGAAGACAATTTTCCTGTGTGCCGAGTCATTTCTTTAACTTTGTCCGAGAAAAATCTCTGACAGTGTTCAATGAACATATAGCAGTCGTTTAATGTATAATTCATCATTTTTCAAAGAAGAAAAGGGTTCTTGGGTTGTCCAGGGTTAAACATACCAAAAACTGACGGGTCAAAATTAACCAAAATTTGTTCATGTTAACCAGCCACTCGGTTATAATACTGTCCCAAAAGTTGACCAGGAGTTAATTTGTACCAGTCAAATGTTTGGAAACCGATTCAAATTCATATTCATAAATTCAAGCTTTTGACTTTTGATAATGCACAGGTGTGAACTGACTGAGAAAATACAAAGATGTGCAAAGCTGTTATCTGGGCAAAAGATGCTAACTTTGAAAGATCTAAATTATAAGACATTCTGTTTTGATAAACTTTTTTTGGCTGTGTTTACTGAATAATTCCATCAACATTTGCTCACAATGTCGAGTACTGAAGTATTCATCTACAATTCAGAGAACTTTTAAATCGTGAAAATATGCTGTATTAGAGGAGAAGTCAATGTGTGTACGGTTAATTGCAGAAATCCAATACGGCTGTACATGACAATCGTGATCTGGAGCTCGCAAGGCGAACCTGTGAACACACTTTGAGCCATGTGCACCAATCCCGTCTTCCCGATGTCCCAATAAAAGAAATATTGACTCACACGAGGACATATTCCCTCCCTTGTCTGGATGGATGTCAGCAAATGGAGGGCCAAAGTTGATATGGATTCAAAACGTGACTGTATTGCAGGGCCATAAAGATAAGTCGATGGCCTAAACTGATGTACAGTAAATGGCACACTCAAGCCTTGATAGCTCATCTCACTCTACTCGATTCGGGTGTTTGTTTGGACCAAAACATTGAATGGTGTCTGCTGAGTGATTAGATTTCTAGGCCACAGCCTTTGTCTGTTTACGTTTGGGTGTACTGCAAAAAGAATTACCATTTTGATTTCTTGTTCTCTCACACACAAGAAGAGAGACCTCTTTCTCTGGTTTGACTTTATTTTTTTCCACCCAAGAATTTCTTTGTCAGCATGTTGTGAACATAGTTCGGGGTCCGCCCATGGCACATTGCCAAAAATGATCAGAATATAATTAAAAGGCCACAAAGCCGAATGCAGAACTTCACCGAGGCAGAGAGTGTCATATTTGAATTTGTCCGGAGAACAATAAGTGATTCAACTTCAAAACCATCGAAAAATGTGACAGACAGACTACAGAAAATGATCTATTGATTGAAACTCAAAGAAGCCATGACGGTTCTTGCTTTGTGGTTGTACTGAAAAATCCGTGATATAAGTACCATCCATTCAGTTTCTCTAGCGTTTGTGGTCCTGGGTGAGCTGGAGCCAGCCAGACAGATACTTCCAGATGACATGGAGATTTTACAGTCCATCCTCTCACGTGCATCCCTCGAATGCAACTCATCCTGACAAATAAATGATTTAGTAGAAAACTTATCTCTACAGTCAGGAACACGTCATGAATCCATTGTGTTCCAGGAAGAGAAATGACATTTTTTTCCGACTTGTTCCTTAAAGCGGCGGTGATGCAGCAAATTAAAACACTCCTCTCCTGATATGACACTGCATTATTTGAGATTGGGTTAATAAATAACCCAACACGTAGTATTGAACACTCACGTTTTTGCCATTAGCAGTGACCATGAAATAAAGGAGGAACATTCTGTAAGTCATGGCAAACAATGTCCTAGTCGTTTGGGGCTTTTAATAATTTAGTTGAATCATTTCAGGATAATATTTTCCCAGGATGGAATGATTTTAGAGTGCATCCAAAAGTACTCACAGCATTTCACTTTTTCTATATTTTATTATGTAACAGCCTCATCACAAAATATATAAAATATAATAAAAATACATTTAAAAATATACAAAATATAATACATTCATTTTTTTTTCCCCTCCTCAAAATTCTATACACAAATTCAATTGGCTGGCAACCGGTCCAGGGTGTACCCCGCCTGTTGACCGAAGACAGCCGGGATAGGCTCCAGCACAGCTGCGACCCTGGTGAGGCTAAGTGGTTCACAAAATGGATGTAATTACCTTTGTTTCATGTTTGAATAAAAAAAATAAAAAAAAAAACAGCTCCAGGCAAACACTTGACCTCTTCTTTGAACAATCTGACACTTGTTTTTTTTTTTGCCCAAAACTCAAGAGAATGCATCACTCGGAAATTGGGGTTGCATTGTGCATGCGTAGTCGCAGTTTGGCATTTGTGAGGTTTCTTTTTTTGAATTTGCTAAAAAAAATAATAAATTGACCGACTACCTTTGTTTACGCCCAGGGCTTGGTTCTTATTGCCCACACATAATAGGGTTTCATTGTACAACATAGAATAATCAAGCCAACAATTTTCACCAGTCACCAATACCTTTACAGCCTTTGC
The DNA here is from genome assembly GCA_901007745.1 of Hippocampus kuda. Classification (NCBI taxonomy): domain Eukaryota; kingdom Metazoa; phylum Chordata; class Actinopteri; order Syngnathiformes; family Syngnathidae; genus Hippocampus; species Hippocampus kuda. The sequence goes on along the minus strand of CAAKHF010018023.1, from coordinate 6,019 downwards.
CATCTGACTGAGAAGATACACTCTCGACTTGCTGCCACTCACATTCACACACAATTCCAATTTAAGGGGCAATTAACAATTAAGCAAGTCAATCCAACCTAAAAAGCATGTATGTGGAATGTGATAGCAAGCTCCACATATGAACAATGAGATTTTAACCCCGACTCACACACAAAGCTTGACTCTGGCTTGTTATCAATCATCCCTTCGTTTTTTTTGTTTCCCGTCATCAATTTAGAGATTAAATGCATCGCTTTGTTTCAGGGTTGAATTACTGTAATTGATCATCTTCGCCACTAGGTGAGCAACTATACTCATCTGTTAAGAATGGAAAAGAAAACATCAGGAGGTGTCCGGTGAAATACATCGAATACATTTCTTGTTTGATGAGTTTGCTAATTCTGAGAAGCATGTTAAAAAAAACAAAACAAAAACAATCACACTAAAAAAAAATCATTAAAAACAAACAAAAAACATTTGTGACATGTAATTTGAAACGAACCGCAACCTAAACTACTTTCTAAGTATCCTTCGGGGATGGGGGCGGGTGGGGGTTGGAATGCGAGTGGGAAACCAAACTTGTATTTCCTTGAAGCCTTCCTCTCCTTTGCCTCAAGTCGCCACCTCAAGGTCGGGACGCGGTTCGGAAGCATTTGCATAAAGCGCTAAAAAAGGGAGACTTGTCTGGGCAGACGAGGTGATAACGACCAACGAGCACACGCGAGGAGGAAGGCCAACACACACAGGCAGGGAGGCAGGCACACCCCCGCACACACTCGACCTTATGCGCCAAACTCGAACAACAGAAGCTGCCAGAGAAAGACGACCCGGTAGCACAAATCTGCTTCTTTATTTTCTTTGAGGGGACGCAAGGACGCCAGAGGACACTTGGATTCCAGGTAAAAATTTCTTCATCACATCTTGATAGGAATTGCTTTTTTACAGTGTTTTCCAACTCTATTTTTTTTTTTTAGAGATCTAGATATAATTGTCACAAAAAAAGAAGAAATAATTAGAATGTCGCTGTAGCGTACTTTGCAACTGCGTCAAACTGTAACTGCATTGTAAGCGAGCTAGAGTGTAACTTCCAAAGTCGAATTCCCCAAAGTATCCTGGAAAAATATACATAAAAAAACGGTTGTGTGTGACAACAACACCCGCATCCGAAGGACTAACTCCACATTGGTGAACCAACCGATTTTTTATTTGAGTTTCAGTTTTGTGATGACACTAAAGAAGGACAAGTGAAAGCAGGGGAAACGTGTGATTTAGAACCAATGAATCAGAAATTGAAATTAATTTTTCTTTTTCAATGGTACACGGGACACATAGGCAGAGCATTCACACTCACATTCACACTTCTGGGCAAATTCGATTATTAATGAAGCTATCATGCAGAGGTGGGAATTTGGCAACATTCTGCCAGTCCATCATTCGGCATCTGGGTACCCATCCATCATTGTAAAGCGGTCATTTTTTTCAAGCTTTTCCAAACTGCAGTCATCAGTCGATCAGTCCGTCAGGTTACGTTAACCATTCTTCTGTCATCGCTTCTGTCACTGGTCCACCAGTCGGCCAGTCAGTTTGTCAGTGGTTGGATGGATGCATGGATAGATCTGATAATGAGGTACAATCTCTTGCATTAGTCAACTTTTTTTTTTAAATCAGAGATGCAAGCCAACTTTTCCAGCGGAATGTTTTTGTTGCACTAATTTAGAATCTGCTCTCGTTTTTTCTCTCTAGCATATCAGGTTTTCATAATACCATTAATAATAATATAGTAATATATTGAGAAATATTAATGAATTGAGGGTGAGGTTCAGCAACGGGTGGAGTCATTTTCCGAAAACATCATGGCTATAAATTACAATGCAAACATCTTTATTGCACAAGCTCTGATAGGTCAAACTTAAAAAAAAGAAAAAAAAAAGAGGAAATGTCAGCAAAATAAGATAAGATAAGATAAGATAAGAAAACCTTTATTAGTCTCGCAATGGAGAAATTCCCATTTCACAGCAGAATATATTTTGCTAAAAGATAAAGACATTTTAAAAATTAAAAATACTTGAAAACATGAAGCCATCTCTGGTTAACATTTCGTGTTGATCAGTGTTATTGTTATAGCAACCAACGTAGCATTAGCAATTATGAAAACAGCAAAAATGTGTCAGTATTGTTGAATCGCAGTGTTATGCAAATATGTATTTTTTTTTGATGAATGGTTAACTGGACACTCCTTTAACTTTGTTATCGAAAATGTCAGCGTTTAAGCAGCCTACAGTTTAAAGTAGCACCCGCATCTGTTTATCATTATGTCACTACTTAAAAGTTTTTTTTTTTTTCTGCCCTCTCCGCCTGCATGTTCAGCTCCACTGACTGGTTTGTGTTTACTTTATTTACACTGTGCAAACTTAGCTCTAATTTTTTTCCTATCTCTTGCTGCTAGCTACTTTTGTTGAGGCTCTTTCAAAAACAGGGTGGATCAGGTTCCAACTGGCAGGTTGAGCACCTTCATCTTAATCAATCATCCTCGCATTTGGCAGTTGAGCTGACGGCGAGGCTCGGATAACACAAAGGAAAACAGTTACAAAAAAAAAAAAAAGATTGAAAGTACGTGTCTGTAGGTCAGTGGCACAGGGAAAAAATACATACACAACAACACGTGCAGGTGATAAGACAAATGATTATCACTCTACGGGGTGAAACGTTGGCGCTTTTGAGTCTTCGCAGTTAATATTTGACTGTGCTGTATACTATTCAGCACTTTGGCCAAATAAAAACAGAGCCTGTCTTTTCTGGAGTACATCTACTGCATGGTCTCCTCTTACTGTGAATGTGGTCAAAACAACTCCACTTTAGTATGGTAAACGCGATTCAAACATTTACAACCTGAATCCATTTCAATTTCAAGAGCTTTGCTTGCTTTTTGAAACAAAGAGCATTTGATCAATACAAATCTCCAAAATCGATTCATCTCACAAGGCCCGATTCGATTTGATTTAAGATTCGCTCTGATCTGTTGTCATGCAATGCCCATTTTACTTTCATAATATAGTCCACTTTCACGCTGCAAATAGTAGAAACGTCTTGCTCTTACTTTGTGTATTAGTAAACGTATGAATATTTACATTAGGACTTGAACCCACTGTTATATAAATCATGAAATTTTAATTGAACATGACCTTATGAAAAAATAAATAGTACCGAATTTTCCAATCTATAAGGATTGAATTTTCCCAAAAGCCGACAGTGCGCCCAATAATGAGATGCGCCTTATAAATAAAAAACAAAGATAATACCAAAAGCAGACTTAGCTACTGACTAAACAAAGGAAGGAGACGAGCAAGACATCTAAGGATATTTTACCTCCTTGTGGATGTTGTGAAGGCTCGATATAAATAAAGCTGTTTTGTATTGTATTCACTTTAGCGTAGCTCCATCTAGTGGATGCATCACGCATCCGCAGCCATTATTGTAGCTTCTATGTAGCCCTATAATGCGGTGCGCCCTATAAATGAAAACATCATTGAAGGTGCGCCTTATAGTCCGAAGCACCTTATAGTACAGAAAATACGGTAATTTCAATAAATTCCAACCACATGGCAGGCTGTGTAAATAAGGTGGCAAAAACATACTGTCAACTCATGACATTCACATTCCTGTGACTGTAACAATGTTTCAGTTTATTGCTGTCTTTTTTTTTTTTTAAACCCCCAATCTTGCAGGCGTCTGCCATCAAGCTTGTTGGCGCTGATTTCAGTGCTTTGGCCACATGTGTTGATACGCTACCCTTGCGTAGTGACGAGATCTCACGTGACGCAAGAGGTCACATGAATTTATGAGAAAAAGACAAATTAAAAGGATTGATTAATGGTTTTATGAATTGATATCGGGCTAGGAAAAAGGAAATTTAATTGATTCAATCAATCGATTTTTTTTAGAGTCAGTCCTGTTTGATAGTAAAAGAGTGTATCAGGTTTTTACATCCTTTGTTAGCCATGTGGAGCCCACTGTAACACTTCAATTAAATGATGACAAGCATTTATGAGCACAATGTAGCCTCAGGTTACAATTTTTGAGCTAAAGATAACGGCCAGAAGATGGAAAACATTGCAGGACACTTCATTAGCTCAAAACAATGTCAGAAATGACACAATATTACAGCCTGACTTGTTTATAATTTTTTTTCTCGTTACATTGTGATGATATATTCCCCGTGATTAAGTCTATGACCTTGCTTGACGAAGTGGCGCCTTTGATATTCTATCGAGCCAACAGAAGCGATACAGATGACACGGTCAACTAAGTTGCAATTTGTAAAAGTTTGAACTTAGCTAGCAACAGTTTTGTGCTAACCTCCATTAACCACATCCAAAAGATTGGAGCTTTTCATCAATCACTTGGGGAAACTTAAAAAAGAAAACAACTAAACTAAAATGCCTCTTGTGTTCTGTGCAGCCAGGGGTACCTAATTGTGTGGCCAGTAAGTGAATAAAATCCTGTGTTAATAGCATGGCATCAAAGGTCAGACTGGGTTGCTATCACAACTGCTTTCACTTCACTGGCTTCGATCAACACGAGCCGGTGTTGTTATTTACTTAACAGGTCGGGTTTGCCACAACACGCACTTCCACCCCAATTTGAATCTGCTTGCCTTTGCAAATACACACCCAGAAAAGCTGCTTCTTCTCAAGCCGATTACTCAAATAACGTACTGTAGGTCATAATGATCCAATGTTTATAGGGACATTGCATAGGAATGGCGAAGAAGCAAAGAAATACCAACACTACGGTCGGTTCAAACTACAATGCTGAATCTTTGAACAAAAAAGCTGAACATGCAACAATGTGCATACTACGTTACGAGGCCTCTGTCTGTCAACAATTCACCGGGTGGAAACTCCCTCAAAAGTATTCCACTGGGTTGTAAAAAGGTTACATTTGGAGCACAACTCGTTGGATTTTCCACACCAACTTAACCAACCTTAAAAAAATAGCTCTTTTGTTCAGTCAGTGTTGTTGAACCGTTAACTAAAACCTCTGAAATTGCTTCAATATGCATTCTGGACAATGATAAAAAAACACACTTGCGGTATATGAACACTAAATCTTTGTCCTCCTGAACCTTCGAACCTTAAAGCCATCCTTCAAACTCTTTCCCTCTTCAGAGCACATATTTTAAACACATGATAAAACGATTGCATGGTCTGACTTGGTTGTTTTAGTTTTGGCGTTTTGGTGTTTAAACTGAAACAATTTGTATCAAGCCACATTTATAAACGTGTGGTGTAACAGAATGTGAAGACCTAAATCTTTTTTTTAATTTTTTTTTTTAAAGTTCCTCCCAAAGCGGAATGAAAAGCTCCAATCTTTTGGCTGTGGTAATGGAAGCTAGCAAAAACTGCTAAAGTGCTAGCTGCACTTTAGCTAGCATCATCTTTGAACGACTGTGTTATCTTTAAATGATTTGTCACACACTTGTGATGGATAGAATAACTGGAATAATTATTGGATCTACTTTGTCAGGCAACCTTATAAATTATGAATTACCTTAATGAATGTTTGTAGTGTATTGTCCCAGATACAGGCAACTGTCATTATCATAAATGGGGCATGACTGGTGGTCCATTTGTCTTGCTTGATGACTATATTTCACTAATCTTACTTTGCTTAAAACTCTCTGTACTTACAGGTACGTAATGTACTCAATGTTTTTGGTATTACGGTAGTTGCTTGTTGGCGGAATGGCTCAAACCACTGGCGACCGTGTGTCTTCTTGCAATGGCTGATAAAGATGATTGATTCCTCATGCTTATTTCGATTGACTTGCATTCGTCAGCCCCCTCAACGCTGCACAACCACTCCAGTGAGAATCGGAAGCGACCAGTTAAAATATTTGTCTGACACACTTTTTGGATAAGTCATACTTCACTGGAAGCTATTTGCATTTTGTACTTGGTGAAAGGGGGGCCGACCATCATGAGGAGCAGAATTTTCCTCGAAGGGAAACTTTGGAGAA
>CAAKHF010018019.1:0-25489 GCA_901007745.1 Hippocampus kuda | reverse complement strand
GGCTCTGTCCTTTCCTAATCAGGGCGTCTGTGTTAGTAGACCAGTCCAGTTTATTGTTTAGAAGAACACCTAGATACTTGTAGGAGGTCACACTCTCTATGTCCATACCCTGGATGTTCACCAGTGCAGGTGAGGACTGTTTCCTGCAGAAATCCACAACCAACTCCTTCGTTTTCTTAGGGTTGATGTGTGTGTAATGTTAGTTTGTCAAATATGATTAACCCAATTAATTGTAAATACATTCATAATTATGCTTTATTTGAAGAAAAATGTTTTAAATATGACGCTTTTTTCAAATATTGTGTGAATAATAATGTAGAAATAATTGTATTTCTTGATGAGGCTGTTTTTGCACTGGTGGTTTATGATTCAATAAAATGATCAAATATCACATCAAAGATCGAAAATTTATTTCTTGCTTTCTATTTAAGTATGGAATATAAAACTTGAAAGAAGGAAAATAACTTTTATTCACAGTTTTTTTTGTTCTTCTTTTATTCCGCTCAAGGTCCCCTGATAAATTGTCGCAAGAAAGTCAATGATACAGTTTAGTATAAAATAAAATATACAGTAACTCCAAAATTTGCATTGACAATGAACTGTCAAATTATAAGCACAGATGACTGTTGGAAGTAGGCGATGCAGCGAAAAAGCTGTCTTTGAAGAGGTACCCAAATAGCAGTTGCAAGCAGTTGGATTTCAACTCGATGCCAGTCATAGCATTAAGTGCACCTGCGTAATCGAATGAGCTGCATGAAAAATATTGCCTGCTGACACTGCTGCTTTTGTACTGACAATAATGAAGAGTTTGTTTTCGTGGTTGGAGTTTGTACCGGAAGAACTCAAAACTCCTAACAGCAGCAACAGCAGTGGAAGATGTCATACAGGGGGACTTACCCGGCTAACGTTTTAATAATGAATATCGTTTACGGCATTATTTAGTCATGAGTGGGACTAACCACACAATCAATTGACAATGAATTTTTTTTAAACTGGAAGGAAAAATGTGATCAATATATGATGAAGTGTGACTGTGTGAGGAATTGCTGCAAGAGCTGATCCCAGCGTCTTCCTTCCCGCCAGACTTCGACCCCAGCCTCGGGATGATGGCCGGAATCACCCCCATTAATCCCTTGATGCCCGCCCTGGGCATGGTGCCCGCGCCCCTGTCGCACGACGTGCCCGTCGTCAAGGAGATCATCCACTGCAAGAGCTGCACCCTCTTCCCCCCCAACCCTAGTAAGTTCCGATTCTTGACGATGATTTGAATGAAACAATGTTCCAAAACACAAACTTTATATTGAATTTGCCAAATACATCACATTTACAAACATTTGACCTTGAAGCATAGTCATAGTCAATAGTCATTTTTTAGGAGACCCCAAAAATGGCATGTTTGTTCAATTATTCACATTGCATCATCAAAGAAAATAAGCCGTTCTCAACACTTCAGAGTGCCCAATAATTTAAAAAAAAAAAAAACCACATGTGTTTCCAATGAGACGCCATGTGATTCTCTGTATTGTTGTTAGTTTTACAGTTGTATAGTAAACCTCAATTGGGAGTGTCACAAAGTAGTATAAGTCAGGTTTGTAAAGTGGTATCAGTGTCATGGCATCAGAGCAGGCCTATTTTGTTCTTTAATGCACATTTTTACCTTCCAAGTACAAGACCTAGTCAAACTAAAAGGAAGTAAAACTACGTACCCTTTAACAATACGTAAAAGACCTGAGTACATTGAAGTGAAAATAATTTGTGAATATAAATTGAAACTGTTTTTCATCAAGAATGTTGCTGATGTTATTTTCAGCCTGTGAGCCATTTCCTCTATTGCAGTATGTTCCATTTTTGCTGCTACGGTTATCATCACACTTTTGACCTTTGCTATCACTGCAGTCCTTTTGTCTTATTTTTATGATATATTCATTCATTCATTCATCATCCGAACCGCTTTATCCTCACTAGGGTCGCGGGGGGTGCTGGAGCCTATCCCAGCTGTCTTCGGGCAGTAGGCAGGGGACACCCTGAATTGGTTGCCAGCCAATCGCAGGGCACACAGAGACAAACAACTATGCACGCTCACACTCACACCTAGGGACAATTCAGAGTGTTCAATCCGCCTGCCATGCATGTTTTTGGAATGTGGGAGGAAACCGGAGCACCCGGAGAAAACCCACGCAGGCCCGGGGAGAACATGCAAACTCCACACAGGGAGGCCGGAGCAGGAATCGAACCCGGTACCTCTGCACTGTGAAGTTGACGTGCTAACTACCGGGCCGCCCTTTTATGATATATATACCTGTATATATACTCATAAGCAGAAATTTTATGTCAATTACAATTTTTTTTAATAGCGTATTTTTAAGGGAAAACATTTTTCAAGCAAGTGACGTGCTCTTCCACAAAAACTGCCTGGTTTGAAAAAACATGCTTAACTTTTTTTTTAAATTTTTTATTTTTTTTTTTTTTTTTGTAGTTTATGCAATGCCGTTTTGTGAAGCCCCAGTAGAAAACATTTTGTGTGGATGTGAAGGAATATTTAGTCATCAAATGCACGGGAAAAAAAGAAAATGGGTTGAGTTCCAACTTGAGCAGTTATTCTCAGAGATAAAATGTGTGCTGCTGCTCTTTCGGCATCAAGTCAGCCCATAATGAGGGTTCACAGTCACACACAAAAGCAAGCTTGTGATACTTTTAGGTCACATTTGTTTATTCAGGCTACAAGTGTGAAGCGCCATTTATCTCCCCAATTATTTCGAGTCACAACGGTGGCGCTGTCACTGGTTAGCACCTTGGCTCCATTTTCAGATGAAAATTTTGCTCATCGGGGCTTCTGATTGTGGTCTTCAAGGAGATAAAAGCTATTGATAGTGTCACATTTGAGAGTTTAGCTAAGTCAACACAAATAGCTTCATAATGGTAAACTGCTTTTGGGAGGTTGCTGTAGTTTGGTGGAGGAAAAAAGTGACTTGTGAAAGTCTTGCTTCGCTTCTTTACAAAAGTGATTATGCTCGGATCAGTTTAAAAACTCACAAAATCTGCTTGTGCCTCAAGCCAGAGTCTATTTCTGACCTATATGTGGTTTTATTTATGATCTTTGTTTTTTGGGTCCTATTTTCTGTTTTTCCTCCCACCTTGCTATTTTTTTTTCTGCCTCGCCTCACATCTCGCAAGATGTCACGTAAAGCACTTAATCTCCCGGAGAGCCGACGAAGAAGCCGACATCCATAGAAACAGATGATAGGGTTGGTTTTCGACAAGAAAGCCAAGTTTCTGCTCTCAATTTGACTTTTAAGCCAGCACGGATGGTTTTTATACTTCAAATGATGTATGGTTCATCTTTTACTCTTCATTGTACCAATACTGTGGTAAAAAAAAAAAAAATTGCACGGTGTGTTTTGCAAGACTGTACAGTAGGAATGTGCATCCCTCCAATAAAAGAGAACAATATCACATTTTTTTTGTTGTTGTTTTTGAATGATACAATGCGATATGATAAATGCGATTGCGACATGGTATTTCAAGATACTAACCATTCTGTAAATAAACCTGTACTAGTTAAAGGTAACACCAAATAAACAAGAATTTTGTTTCATTGGAATTTATCTTACAACCAACTCAGCTTTACTGATTCCAAAACATAGACACCAAGTATGAAACATGTCTGTTTTCACATTAAAAACCTGCCGCTGTGATTGTTCCGTATAAAGAACAACTGTATGCACAACCGAAAGCTTTTGCCAAAGGCTTACATGTTCTTTTTCAAAAGTATCAGCTGGTGTGCTTGTTGTATGGCAGCAAGACATTTCTCTGCATGCTCTCGATAATATATGAAATAGAATAGCGGGGGTTGCGCTTTTTGAATAAAGACTGATTCGATTCATAGCTTGTCCATTTTAATGGAACCATTCGTTTTGGTTAAGTCAAAACCAACTTTCCCCTCCTTTGCTACAAGCAGCTCCAGAAGTCGCTCCTAACCTGAGAGGCTACCAGGGTGGTCCGCAAATATCACAAAGCGTTAAAGTTAGTTGATCCGGGGTCACCTTGGCAAACTGCGCAGAACCCCCTTTTCTTGTTACAAGCATTTGTGTCAAGGTGGGACCGCAGCTTTTCCTTTCCCCTTGAATATCAATGAGTCCTATTTGCAAAACAGAATCCTCCTGAAAATGCAAACACCCAACACAAATCAGCAGGAGCAGGATATTGATGATAATAAACTGTTACAGTCTTGTTGTATACGGTTCGTGGCTAGATTGTTGGAGTTGCGTAGATCCGTGCTTCTATATGCATGCTGCAGCGTCCGGGGGTCAAATTGGATCCTCAGACCTTTTGTTGTAAGCCATTCCCGTTTTCTCATCGCTGCACTCTCAGAGCTCATGATTGAGGGTCGCGCCAGAGTCTGAGTTCATCTGGGGACATCCTGCGAGCCAGTGGCAGCTCTTTAACATTTAAAACGAGCCGGTCGGGATGTATCTGTCGGAATGTGTCCTGGATTCCTCTTGGAAATCCCGGATGGATTAAACGTCCTACCGAAGGTTAAAAAGCGGGAATTCTGAGAGGTTGTCTGGGGAATGTGACCTTTAAGACTTGGCATGGGTAGGTGATATCATATTGGCCTGCGGTATAGTACCTGTCAAATATTTGTATGGGATAAAATGACACCCTTGCCCAATGCCAAATGTTCTGCTTTTATTTTAGATTTTGGGAAAATGTCTTAAATCGCAAAAGCTAAAATCCAACTGAGATTAAACATCTCAAATCAAGGAAAAATATGCTTGTCCTTTCACTACCGGGATGTTTCTGCTTTCCATTCTGTTGGCAGATAATTTTGCTGAAAGTGGCATATCCCACTGCATGTTGGCTGCAACGACTGTCTTTCACAGTTACAACCACAATTTCCAAAGAAATAATTATGGATGCACCGATACCAGCATCAGTTTCGGCCCTGATACACGTCTGCGTTCCCACTCTGATAGTACAACGCCCTTACCCATTTACAAGCCTGAAACAGCAGCCGTGTGAAGATACGTTCAGGGAAAACACAGATGACACCACTAAAACCAACTGCAAATGATGTTCAACAAAATGGATGATTATTTGAACTCTGGTGGCATCTGGTCGTTCCCGTCATACGAGGGTTTGAGATTACAAATGCCGCACAATGGACTCGTTTTCGCAGCGGTGTACGATCGGTCGTCAAAAAAGTCGTAAAAAGAGGATTGCGCATATGATATGGAACATTGCAGTTCTATTTTGTGGACGCGTCACTATATTTCTCGGCAATGAACTTACCCTTCACTTAGTTGGAAAAAGTAGACACAGTAATAAAGCATAATTTAAGAACGTTTTTACATCAGTTTGGTTGCAGAGTTACTGTTGCGCTCCCGAAACTCAGAGAAGGCCCTCGATGCAAAGGAGTTTGACAGCCGCGCGGTAAATGTTAGATTTGAGGCTCCAATAAGTAACAGCAACACCGATTAAAGGGCCGTGTAATTATATCCTATGTATGTTGTCAAGAGAATTGTATGTGAGCACAAAATGAACTGAGGAAAATAAAATGTGAGCATAAAATAAGCTCAGCAGTTTGCTTTGACTGCAATAGCGGTCCCTTTATTGTAATATGAAGAATTTGTCGCCGTGTTTTGATCTCCTTTTGAAAACAACTATGCTAGCACAAGATGGGTCTGTTTGCCCAAGCTGCCACGGTTTTCAGGTGTTTCGTGTCCATGTAACAGTATTGTGTATGACTTCCACCAGAGGCCCCCCTTCTGGTGTATGACTTAACACCTCACACAGCGTCCCCTCTGACTGACCTTTAGCTGAGCGTTAAAACCTGCATCCGTGTCCCTCCCTCACCGACTCCCTTTGGGGATTCGTTTCCCTCCTCCATCTCCTCGGGATCAAAATGAGCAAAAATCCCAGAACCACACGAGTGAATGGCCTGCAGAGAACTGCGACCAAAACTAACAAAGGCCACTGTCAAGTCACCCGCTACGCCGCCCAGGACTCAAATCCTGCAGTGCCAGACGTGTCCCCCTGTTTAAGCCAGCACATCCCAGAACCTCTCAGTTACACTTGTTGTCACACGAGGTCAATTTTGACGACGAGGTTCATCAGGTAGCGGTCCACAAAAGTCCGTGGCGGTGCAGCTTTTGGAAAACCATTTGTTACGTGTTTGGAAGACGCAGGGGAAGTCGCCCTGTGGCCATCCATGCTGTCTTCCGTGGCTAGCCGTTAGCATTAGTGCCTCTCAGCGATGGTGAGAGTCCGTCGCCAAGCAAACAACAGAAGAGTTGAGGGGTTGCACTGCAGAGGCGGCTGTATTCACGGCACTCACTCCTGTGCTCATTAAACACTTTACCTTTTGCCGCTTCACTGTATCCTCTGTATTTGCTCCCACATAGCTGCGTACACCACACAAACAGACTTCCGTGTTTCAGGTAGCCTGCATGCAAACTCCAACCGCATATGGCTAACGAATATTCAGTGTTAAGGGCAGACTCGGAACAGATTCGTTGGTCTACTGCGATGCGTTCGATAATATCTTTGGTCAGATGTGACGAGCCTATGAGTACATCTTTTGACAGCTTGAAGCTCGTTGTCAATTTAAAATCGCCATAAAGCTGTGCCCTAGGGCCATCTGCTTAGCTTAATGCTAACAAACATTGCAAAATGCCATAGATGGACTAATGTCAATCTGTATTTTTGTGTTTGTGTGCTGGCATGTGCCTTTCAAGTGTGTGGCCTCGTGAGTGACATCAGGAGCTCTGACTCAATTTACCGTTGAGTTGAGTTCAGTGTTAGCATCCCCTCGGTGGTCCTTGCGCATATTTCCATTTAGCGTTTGACTGTTTGTCCGGATCAGTAGCGGGCTACAAGCATTTTGGCGATTGTCACAGTCCAGCGCAACATTTGTTATAAAACATGGTTTTGACAGCTCAAACTCCAAGTGAAAAAGCCTGGTACACCTGCTTTTGACAGTGGAAAAGAAATAATGAGTAAAGATGTACCAAGCTGAGTAGGTACCATACAGTGGAGAAAGTGGTCTGCGACATTTCCGTCCATCCATTTTCTTCACCACATTAGTGTTGCGGGTAACCCGAGCCGATCCCAGCTGACATCAGCTGACAAGCGCGTTACACCCTGATTGATGGCCATTCTCCTCCCTGGGCGGCAGCATTCTCGCATCTGGCTCGTGAACGGTTCCACACCAAGTCAGTGATCGCAAATTTATTGAAATGGGAGACACCAGTGTGCTTTGAGAGAGCCAGGCTCCACCATTTATCTTTTTCACAGACAGATTCAGCAGCTGGTTTGTTGTATCCGTGCCCTTAAGGGCTGAGCATATGCTTTGGATGCATTTCTCTAAAATGTCAAACATTTTTAGAAAAAAGGACCACTCAACAAAACAAAAGCAAAGCCTTAAAGGCAGCCTACTTTTCCAAATATATCCACAACACAATACAATAACTCCTAAGAGTATTTAGTGGTCCATTAGAAACTTGATTGGCAAACTATATAGCTGTACTCAAAATATATAGATGTTAATAAAGTGCAATAAATACCAAAAGTTGTAAATCATCTACTTTGTTATTTTCATTGATTCACTTAAAAATAGGAATGACATGTACAGTAATACAAGGTAATTAATTAGTGGCTAGACTCACTTTGTGTATCTTTGTATCCAGTGTTTCTATTCAGTTTTACCAACAAGAACCACAGCTTGTGAATAACTCCAATCTCATGAAACCCGTCCTCAGCGGCACATGCCAGCTTGATTTATTGGTTTTACAGTACGCAGAGTTTAAAGCACTTTCTTGCGGTGAAAGTATTGTATGTACCAGTTGTCTGGAAGCTGTGTTAAAAGTTTTCGCATCATTTTATGCTACATCAAGTTAAAAGCACTTACTGTTGAAACTTTAACGAATGACAAAAATACTTGAATTCCAGCCTACATTGTTGACCAGTTGTGGTTTAAAATCCAATAAGTATTACCGGATTTTCCGGATTATAAGTATCCGGAGTATAGGTCACACCAGCCATAAAATGCAAAGACATATGTAAGTCACACTGGAGTACAAGTCGCATTTTGGTGGGAAATGTATTTGATAAAATCCAACACCAAGAACATACGTGTCATCTTGAAAGGCAATTTAAAATAAAAATAAAACAACAGGCTGAATAAGTGTGTGATATGCTAATGTTACATGACGCATAAACAACGAACTGAGAGCATGCCTGATATGTTCACTTTTCATTCATGAGTTATTCAGATAACTACAGCATAAAGAAATGCTAACAAGTTTACCAAACCATCAGTGTCACTCCAAATCACCAAATCCAATGAAATCTTCATCCACAGTGTCAGTTTTAAGCAACTCTGCCAACTCCGTATGTAGAAGATGCGCCGCTTCCTCTTTTAGGTCACTTATATCACTCATCATTGACTTCTCAACATAGGCCTAGAGCGCTCTCTTGCGGTTTAATGTGAAAATAACATGTGAAATGATATAATAATGTGTTAATAATAATAATAACTCAAGTCGCTCCAGAGTATAAATCGCACTCCCGGCCAAACGATGAAAAGACCTACACTTATAGTCCAGAAAATACGGTAAGTTCAATAAAATAGCTGCTGTCTAATGCTATTCTACTCTTTCAAAACCCTCTCCAAAATCCAAATTATTTTACATATTTGAAGGTTTTTCAGAACCCTAGTGTTGTAATTGATGACAGATTATTTAAGATAAGATAAGATAAGATATCCTTTATTTGTCCCACACTGGGGAAATTTACAGCCTTCAGCAGCAAGATTGTGGGTAGAAAGAAGAGAAAAGTTTAAGAGAAAAGAAAACACAGTTTCGATTAAGTGCAATATAAATACAAATATGGATAAGGTGTGAGATTGCTTTGGGCCTCAATCTCACACTTACAGGAAATTGACTCAGTGTGTATCTTGATGTCTATAAATTAGAACCAAGCAAGTGGGTGAGCTTCACCCTCTCAGTACAGTATTTGAAGCTACAGCTCCTCAAAGGTGTGCTAAGATCACACCAACTGGCAGAGCACCTTCATGTCTCACCCATCGGATTGGTGCCTTTAAATTACAGACGTCGCACATTTAAAGTCTTTAAATCCCTTTTGTCTTAGTCCATAATGATGCAAAGAGGCCCGTCCCGACTGTGACCCCAAAGGTTGCTGTTCTTCTTTTAAGTATCCAAGTCAGATTGTCTGGAAGCCCGCAGAGCTTCTCCAACAGCACAACAAGCATCCTTGGGATGCCTTGGATCATCTGTTTCTCCCGTCGTCGACTCCTCCAATCATATCAACCGTGGCGGATCTATTGGAGATGAGATCAATCATCACTCATCGACTTTTTATAAGTGATTGCAGCCAAGCAGAGGGGCCTGAACCTTGGTTCATTTTCATGCATGGGATACTAAACTAGTTGCATTAATCTTACAAATACAATCAAGAAGCCATTGCTCTCAATTCCCTATTCATGTGTTCAGCTTTTGATGACGTGTTCCTTCGGGCGTCCCATGAGAAGTGGATTATTTAGACCGTTTTTTGCTGTCTGCTGTGTCGTTCCCTCTTAGGAAATTTTCCTTAACATCTTAATGGATTTTTGCTATTCTTCAGGATAACAATGTCGGTTATCAACCCCCACCCCCACCTCCTCTTTTTGTTTGATGTATTGCAGCGCTTAGATGTCTTTTTTTTTATTGAGCCCGATAGAACAGGCATTATTCAGATGTATGTGTTTCAAACGCGTATTAAATTATTTAGTATTTTTCAATTGTCGCTACTGCTCCCTTCTCTGCTCTTAAGAGTAAAATACTGTTGTGACTTGGATTTTATTGCCATTCAAAACGTTGTCCCTCAACAGTTTAATCTTCACACAATGTTCTTGCTAGCAATAAATGATTTATTGGTTGGCACGCCAGTGAATGGGTAAAAAAAAAAAAAACACATTTGTTTACTATCCCCATCTCCGGTTTTCAGTCCAGCCATTATTTTTCAACCAACAGATCTCCCACCTCCAGCAACTAGAGAGCGCCCTCCAGGTTGTAAGACGGTGTTTGTCGGCGGCCTGCCTGAGAATGCCAACGAGCAGCTCATCATGGAGGTATTCGGACAGTGCGGCGATATCACGGCTATTCGTAAAAGCAAGAAGAACTTCTGCCATATTCGATTCGCCGAGGAGTTCACAGTGGACAAGGCCCTCTTCTTGTCTGGTAAGGAACATTTCTCAACCTTGCCACTATTCCTGGCGGCTATTCTTTCCACCATCGATTGATAGAATGGTTGCATGTCCCGACCTTTTGAAAATCCATAATGACGCCTTCAAGTGCGAACATCATCATTTCCTCTGAACTGATGTAACTATTTTTGTTGACACATGAACATTGCCACTAATGCACTATTTTAATTGACAGATGCATAGCGCATCCATCCATTTCACTGTGCTGTATTGGTACTGATGCCAGCACTTGCATCAATTAGCATTATTACTTATATCAGTAACGATGTGTCCCTAATTGGATTGGATTGGATACAATTTTATGTGTCAAATGTGCATACAGCACAGATGAAATTTCTTCCCTCTCAACATCAAACAAGAAACAATGAATTGATTGATCGTTAATCACGATGGTTGTTCATGTCTTGAGCTAAAATGGGGTGCACTATTTAAGGTATATACAATATAGACCTCCACGAAGTCACACATGGATGCTGTTTGTGTTTGGCTCTGTGTCCACTACATGCTGATCTTCTCCGCTAATTGACAAATGTAATTTGGAGGTTTGCCGATGAAGTTCTACTTGGTGCCAAAACCCGCCTTTAACCCGCCTCTTTGCAGATTTGCATCACTGGTCACGCTGATTTTGCGCTGGTCACTAAGTAGAAATTACTAAAGTTGTTGTATAGAGACAAGAGAAGGGTATACAGTACTATACATGTGGGGTGTATAAAGTTATAGTCTACTGGGTACACAGTGTGTGTCTGTACAGTGGGTGCAGAGCGGCGTATTGAAGATGAACAGAGACTGTTTCGAAGGCGTACAGTGGATAAGCTTTCCAGAGGGTAAACAGTCGATTATTAGCAAGTGAACAGAGGTTTATAAAGGGAATATAGCGGCTGTACAGTATTCTGTACTTGTGTCAAGAAGGTGTTTGCAGGGTTTATTCAGTGGTGAATAGAATGTACAGTACAGAGATTGTATGGAGGGGCCACAAATCCTGTTCGAACGGGACGGGGTGGGGAATAGAGCTATGTATCGTTTAATGGTATTCAAAGGGTGTATACAAGGTGTACACAAGTAAATCCAGAGTGTACAGTGGGAGTGTATAAGGTGTACCCTGCTGTTTATAACAATGACATGATGTTAGTGATGATGTCACCTCCACATATTAACTTTTCATTTACATTCAATTTTTACTCAGGATGACTCATGGACTTTAAAAATCCGTTTTATGAACCAATTCTCCACTCTTCCACTCAATTCTCATCACCGAAGACAGAGGCGGTGGCAGGGGCTTTTGATGGCACGGGATTGCACAAACAGGAAAAGAAATGAGCTGGGGGTCGGGGGCTTGAAGTTAGGTCTGCCGCGCAATATAGCAGCACTTCAATATTTCATGTCGGGAGATCTCAGAGTGTTCAGGCTGCGGTGTATGTGCAGCGACTGTGTGTGTCCAAACTAGTGGCTAATACATGAACTGGAGCTCCGCTTCACACGCATACACACACAACCCCTCAGTCAGTTACATGACCACACCCACAAAGAGGCTTTGTGCTGCTTATTGCCACTCTCAGTTGGTGACTGTCAAACTAAATATAAAGCAAAGCAAATTACATGTTGTGTATTTAACGCAACCATGTAGTTTCACTTTAGATAAGTCCATTCAGCATGATTCTAACAATAGAAAAGGCCATTCAAGGTCTTCAAAAAGCATTGTGTTGTGGTGTTATAATCCTTTCAGTAATACATGTTCAAAGACAAATGGTGCAGCAATACATAGACAGAAAATATAACAATACTCTGAGCCATATATTCTTTATCCTCCACGAAAAACAACTAATATTATTTCCGCTTACGGTCATTTAATGTGACTGTGGAACTCGTATTCATTGGTGTCTGCATGACTGTATTGTACTGCCACCTGGTGGCCACATCGCTGGATAATAGAAAAATAAAATTTGGCATCATGGAAGCATATTTAAGTGGTCCATCTTGATTCTTCTTCTAAGAATCAGTCTTTGGATGTTAGGGTGGAGCCACGTTTCGTCTGAACACAAAAAAAAACAGCCATGTATGCTTGAGTTATGCTGAGCGGGTTTTTCAAAGGTCACTTCATGTTTATTTATTTATTGATTGATTAAAATTCATTTCAATCAAATCATATGTATGAAATTAAAATGACACTGACGCGGTTTATTTACAGCTTGCTTTAAACTATTAATCTAGTTGAATTATAACATATCTGGGAGACATGAATCACTCTCTTTCTTTGCTATTTGCATTCCTCTGTGAAAAGTAATATTGCTACCAAATACAGACACCCCATCTGCGGCAATTACACCAGACAGAATGTTCTTTTTGCGATCTAAAGCAAGCTAAAGTGCTCAAAAGTGACGATCCCTTGGGTGACGCATTTGTAATTATTTCAACTTCCTTGAGCCAACGCTCAATGAATCACACGTCAATAGTTTGGGAAGACAGATGGCGTGGGATACTACAATACCCATGAGCCTCGGCTAGCGTTGCTGTGCAGAGGCAGGTGTGAATCAGCATTGCGGCAAATAGGCTGTTTATGTCTCAGCTGGTAATTCAGGATCTGCAGTCAATCACGCCAAGTAATGTGGGGTGTCATCCTTGCTGAATGTGTTTGACGCAATTCTTATGAATGATTATTCTTGCAACAAATGACCTTGACAACAGCAGAGAGCACCAGTTGCCTATTAGATGGAAGGCGTTGACTTGATGGGAGGCCTTTATTTGTCCAAACTTATTTTTATCCATCCATCCTCCATTTTGTTTTGTACTTGTCCTTGTCCTCATTCATTCATTCATTCATTCATTCATGTTAACATTGACATCTATAGAGCAGTGATTTTCAAAGTGTAGTACGAGTTCCAGAGGCGGTACGCCAAGAACTAAATTTACAAACTGCACATGTCAAAGTGGTTGAATACATTTGCAATCAATCACTCTGTTCCTTTTTCCAACATTTGGACACAATTCGTAATTTTCACATGTAATGTAATGTCACATGTAATACATTTTGAATCGTTATTTAAGTGCTCTTTTTCCCGAATATTCATGAGTTGTTAGGTACCTCTTCATTAGGTACCTCTTCAAGTAGTGTGTGTGTGTGTGTGTGTGTGTGTGTGTGTGTGTGTGTGTGTGTGTGTGTGTGTGGGGGGGGTGTGTGTGTGTGTGTGTGTGAAATCTATCTATAAAGTATATATATAGCTTAGCTAGCATATATCTATATCTATATATATATAGATATAGATATAGATAGATAGATATATATATATATAGATAGATAGATAGATATATATATAGATATAGATATAGATATATATATATATCTATATCTATATATAGATATAGATATAGATATATATATATATGCTAGCTAAGCTATATATATACTTTATAGATAGATAGATTTCAAACACACACACACACACACACACACACACACACACACACACACACACACACACATACACACACATACACTTACGTACCTTTATACTCCTTTATACTGCTGTGGACCATCCAGCCCAGTCTGTACAACTTCTGAAACAAAGGTAGCCAGCGAGGAACGAAGATGGTGGCTGGCGGTAAGAATCAATAGTCTCAAATGTCCCAAATACAATTTGTGGAAGATGATCTGAGCCATATTGGGTGAGGAGCAAGGCGTGCAAAATATGGACTAAGTCTCCTTAGTGCTCACTTTCATGTCTCCTGTGTCATCCTACAACTCAGCGGATTGATATTTCTTCAATGGGGAGCTGAGCGGTCCCCCAAAATTCATGTATTTGAGGTGCAAGTATGAAGGCATCATTGAGAAAATAGTGAGTCTCTCCTATGAATGGGCTATAAAAAGTCGATCGCTGTCAAAAAGAAGGCTTCCGTCGCCATCCATGTTTCACTTTCAATCAGTTTCGCTTTTTGAAACCCCGGCTCAGCACTGTCATTTTACTGTCAGATATCTGCTGAAAACCATAATGTGCATTTTTGTAAACATTTGAATATTTGACAGCCATTGGCGCCACTGCGCTAAACACATCAAGTTGTCGGACCTTAAGATCCATGGTGTCGTATTTTGAGTTGCGCTGGTGTCGTCTGTTGTCTCTCAAGGTTATCGCATCCGTCTGGGCTCCAGTACAGACAAAAAAGACACGGGCCGCCTCCATGTGGACTTCGCCCAGGCCCGGGATGACCTCTATGAGTGGGAATGTCGCCAGCGCATGATGGCCAGAGAAGAGCGGCACCGGCGCAAGATGGAGGAAGACCGCTTACGGCCGCCCTCGCCTCCCCCCATCGTGCACTTCTCAGAGCACGAATGCAGCCAGTTGGGCGACAAGATTAAAGGTTAAGTATTACATCGTAGTTTTGTGTCATGTCAAATACCAGTGGAACCTCCAAAGTCAAACATAATCAGTTTCAGGACACTGGTTGATTTCAGAGTTGTTCTCATTTTAAAGCAACCTTTTCCAAAGAAAATAATGTTCATGGAACTAATCAGTTCCACGATCAATTTTCCCCCTTCTTAAACCTTTCCTGACTCTACAGTCACATTACATTCTTAACCATCATACAAGAATAAATGTAGTCTGATGTCGTCTGAGAAAATAGACTTGTGAACAATACAACTTTTATCAGATCAGATTTTTCAATGTAAAATAAATAGCAATTTATTGTCATAAATTCTGTCCTGGGCTGCTCCCTGGACACTCTGGAGGAGGTGGGCAACAGCAGGATGCTAGCTAAGCTAAAAGCTATGTTGGACAGTCCCTCCCACCCCCTCCAGCCCGCCCTGACAGCACTCGGTAGCTCCTTCAGTCAGAGACTGTTACACCCGCGCTGCAAGACGGAGAGATACCGCCGCTCGTTCCTACCGACTGCTGTCAGGCTGCTGAATAAAAAATAAATAAATAAATAAATAAATAAAAATTATTTAAATGATATGACAACAGTTGTGAATGTGAATAGTACTGTGACCTTATCCATATTGTATTTATATTGCACTTAATTGAACTGTGTTTTCTTTCCTCTTCTTTCTTCTTTCTACCCACAATCTTGCTGCTGAAGGCTGTAAATTTCCCCAGTGTGGGACAAATAAAGGATATCTTATCTTATCTTATAAATGTACCACTTTACTCCCCTCCCACTGTTTTTTTTCTTGCAAAGCCTCGGCTATTTAAGACAGCTTTTTTAGGTACCGCATTTCATACACAAACTCGGTGTGCTTCACCATTGAAAAAAAAAAAAAGCATTTACAAACAAAAGAATTTAATACATTTACAAGGACAGTAAAGAAATAAAAAATTATTTAATGTCCTTTTGTATTGTCATTGATCACGTGTCTATCACGATACATATTGATATTGAATTAACGGCCAGTCCTACCTTGGAGCATACAAAAAAAAGCAAAAAAGAATCCTGAAATCCACAATCTTAAAAAAAAGGATTTCCTCATTAAAAAAATAAAATAAAATAAATAAGTTTAATTCGGAAAATGCTACTTTTTCTTGAATAAATCAGAACTTTATTACACTATCGATATTCCAAATAGATTTGCTTAGTATTCTGCCTTACTTTAAACAAGTCATTTTTTTCCAAGATAAAATGCAAATGAATTCTCATATGATAACAAAATTCCTCCTAAAATGGAAAAGAAACACTCTCCCCTCCCACCCCCCCACCCCCATGCTACTTTTTATCGAATAAATCCAACTTAAATCACGTTAATTATTTTCTTGGCTTTGCACTGCGCTTTTTTTCCTCAAATAATGCAATTTTATCAAAGAAACACAAAAATCCTCCTGAAGATAGAGGCTTCATTCGCATGGAGTTCCAAACAATTGTTTGCCTTGCGATTACTTTTTATTCTCATAATATGACAATTTAATTCACTTGCAAAATATATTTAAAAAAGAGACCAAGATAAATCATTTCACAGTTTCCGGCATTTTTTACAAAGATTCTAATTCTACTGTGACCAGTAACCCTGTAAAACTCAAAGCATTTATTTATTTTATCTTCTTGAGAGATGCAGTAAACGAAAGCGATAATGTGGTTGCACAAGTGTGCACGCACGCCCTCTTTAATTGGGAGGTTTGAATCTGATCCAATTCAACCAACTAGCCATTGAGTCAGCACAAAACTGCCACCATTTAAAGTTCCTTACATTAACCCCAAATCAATTTCAGCTGTTCTAGTAGCCTTTTGCTGACTTTTCTTTCTCGCTAGCAGAAGCCTGAGGGTTTTGTGCAAACTCTGACTGGTCTTTGGAACCGTTGACAATTGCCCCCACCTTGACACCCTCTTAAACTGGGTTATTGCTGTTCTCAGGGTCAACCAATCACAATCAGCTGAATGAACTCCACACCGTAGCACTTTTGTGACTTGTTTCCCTTTGGAGCTTCCAATCTTGCGAGTTAAATCCATCAAGTTTGATCCCACGACTGAAGTGAGCCGTTTCCAAGCCTGTCGCTTCCTCTCCACACTCCTGAAGTGTCCTTTCTGTGTTTCTGGCTGAACAAACTTGTTTTTCTAATGAGGGCAGACAAATTCAGGTCTCTTTCAGTCTCGGGCTACCTGATAACACAACGTCCCTTCACTTGAAAGCCGCTTTCCATCATTGTGTCTTTCTTGGCTCTCTTCTCTCGACCCAGGCCAAGGATTTCTTTTTAATCGCTTGGCATTGGCTCTTGTGAAATGACGCTTTCCCTGAATAGGGGTGCAGCAGAGAATCCCTCTTCCCTTTTCTCCCAAAGAACAATCCTTGCTATTTATTGATGGCAACAAGCTCACAGATGCACTTTACAAGCTGGCAGTCGATAAATGACCTCCCACCGTCCCCCTTTCTCTGTGTATGTCTGTGTAAGGCCATTTGTCATATGTCCACTTGTGTTTTCCCTTTCATCCCGTAGGCCAGCGTTCCACTCACTCACCTGTGCTTTTTGTTTCATTTTTCATCTTTTCCGCAAGCCCGCCCTTCGCTCTTCTCGTTGAAGCTGCAAGTTTCATCAAACTTGCAGGCCTCTATCAGAGCCAAGAACCTTATTGATTTATTTTTTTACGTGCAAAAACTTTGAAGGAACTCAGGTTGCCCGACAGGTTTGTTTCGTAATTCCTGTCAGAGCTCTTCACACCCTCAGGGAAGTTTTGTTTTGTATAAAAGTAAGAACACTACTGATTTTAAAGCTCAGCATGGCCACTTGGACCCGTGTTGATTCCTAAAATACGTTGTCCATTTTAATTTCAGATGGCAAAAATAGATAGAGTGCCTTGAAAAAGTATTTGTCCCCTATCTTTAGGTAAGATTTTTTTTCCCCATGGAATTGTTTAGAAACATCAAACCAATTGTAAAAACTCAATTGTAAATAAGCTGCGGTTTCTAAATATGATTTTATTTTTGAAGGGGAAAAACATTCTAACCTGTTTGGTACTGAAAAAGGAATTGCCCTTTGAACCTATAACCGTTTGAAATCAAGCATTTGTGATAATTAGTGGTGAATTTCTTTGCAGAATCGTGTCCAACTCAGTCATTCTCGAGCTCGCGAGCAATTGGAATGGATTCAAATCAAGACTTTGACACGGCGTCTCCTTTTTTGAGCTATTCAGAGATGGACTTGCTCGCAGCACAAACTGGTAGCCGGACATTCACCCATAGAATTTCATCTGTGCTGTATGTTACACATACGTACAGTACATTTGACAATAAAGTTGTATTCAATCAATCAAGAAAGTTTTGCGACACAGCAGAATTTCTTGCTCCATTAATGACAGCAAGTCGTCCAGGTCCTGAAATCACAAAAAAAGCAGCACCGGAACTGCTCCAAACAGTTTTTTTTTGCTGATATGATCTTTTATTCAACCGCTGTTATTTTGTGTCCATTTTGACTATGCTGTGGGTCATATGTGTGTAACACATAGCATTGCCGTCAACAGCGCCTCTTCAGGCTGAAGTCAGTTAGTGTGCTCTGTTTGCCCTCTGTTGCTTTCAGACATAACAAATTGACCTGTTCCACACAAACGACAGGATTCTTGTCAATCAATTCGTCAGCTAATCAGTTTCTACTTTCGTCTCAGCCAAAGCTTTGGTGCCATCTTGTGACATCTAAAGGCCTGATAATCACAGGAGCGTATTTCAGCAAAGAGCAGAAGATCATTGCCCCAGAAAAATAAAAAAATGTGTGTGAATCGCAAACGGTGAAAAGGGGGTTAGTCCCATGTTATAGTATGTTCCTATATATTATCATTTCAATGAAGTAAATCATTAATTGTCCCAATTACTTTATGAAGGACATTCCATGAAACCCCCGCCCCCCTTTACCCGACCCTTCTGAACAGTGACAGTCCTTCGCCATCTCATAATATCCGACTACCTTGTCCTATGCCTTTTTTAACCAGATGACAGCAAGTTCGCAGAGGCAGTGCGTGTACTTCTGACATGGCTAGAGCGTGGCGAAGTCAACCGCCGCAACGCCAACAACTTCTACTCCATGATCCAGTCATCCAACAGCCACATTCGCCGCCTGATGACGGAGAAGAGTCAGCATGAGAAAGAGATGGAGGAGGCCAAAGACAAGTTCAAGACGGCGCTGTCGGGCATACTTGCTCAGTGTGAGTTTCAAACCTTTTTCACAGTCTTTATAGGGAGTTTATTGTTATTTATGTTATTGTTATCATAATATACATTATGCTATGCTATGCTATGAATGGAAAAGAAATGAAAAGAAGTCCAGTATGGTTCTTGGTTTTCCAGTGATTGAAACATTGCACAGGGCATACTGGTTCAAATGACTTGACACACAAGTTGTACAAGACATATCTGAACCTCTGAATGCTGCACCAGAAGTAAGTACTTTTGTTTGTGTGTTATTGCTTGTTGGAGACCGTGACTTGCAGGGAAATTGACCAGCAGCAGGTAATATCAAGATACCTGTATTGCTATTCCAGAATCCTCAAAAATAGGAGGTTTTGGTTCAGTTTTTGCTACATCGTTTTAAGTAGAAGCCAGCCGGATAGAGAACTTCAACATACAAAGCACTGCTATGAAAATAAGGACGTTGCTGTAAATGATACAGCATTGTTTTGAACTATCATAATTGAACATCTGTTTTCAAGAAACCCTTTTGCAGTCAAGATATTTGAAAACAGGTTCTCAGAGTGGGCACTGTTGAAAACCGTTCTTCTGGTTGTGTCCACATACAAAACCTGTGTTGCCTACATATGTGCGAGTACGGTACACCCAAAACAAAACTGGTGCTCTTCAAGCAGAGGAAATGCACCAGAGCAGGCTGATGTGTTCAGTACATGTCACCAGACGATGTTTGTGTGTGTGTGTGTACTTGCTGAAGCACTTACTGTATGTCGTAATTGTAACAGTTCCCCGTGCAGTTTTAAGATGATCATATTTATGTACACGTAGTTCAAGTAGAATCTGACTCGTGCGTAATCATAGTTTTTAGTCCTTATTCCTGCCATTTCTCGGCTTTTCTCGATAATAGTCCTTTTAATCTGTTTTAGACTGCAGTTCCACTCGATAGAACCTTAAATATACTGTATTGGTAATATTGTTGACTCATTTGTCCAACTGAAAGTAGTAAAGGTATACAAACGGCGTCTGTTTTGAAACAGAATTTAGTATGTTAATCATTTTAGGTAACACGGCGCTGAGCTCGTATTTATAGTGTGGCACTAAAGCTCATAGTTATTGGAGATTATACAATTTGTGGTGCCAAACAAGCTGCGGAATAACAATTAAAAAAGATCTCCAAAGCAACTGGTGTTTCCGAGCAGATAAATAGTCCCAATCAACACCTGTGGAATAAGCGTGCCGTCCTCTCACTCGTCTCGCATGAAACTCACTCTGCCTTCCGTATTGATCAGCACCATCAAAATTACAGAGCGCGCGGGACAACGCTATTGATCTCTCGCTCACCACTCTCTGCGCACACGCGCCTCTGATGCGGCGGTCGTATTGACTTCCCTCCTATATGCATTAGGACTTTGTGGGATGCTCAGACCACCCATACTGTCCCTCATGACCTCCCCATATGAGAGCAAATTGTGTCCTCACTGCGTCATTGAAATCCACCAGTCTATGCTGTTTTTTTTTGTTCAAGATGTGTTTCGGTGCAGCATGATGAACAACATGCGTGTGGCACGTCGCCTTCGCGGTCTTGGCATTCTATTCTCAGCTCCTTCCGGGTGAAGTTCATGTTCTCCCGTTCTTTCATTGTCTTTCTCTGGATGATTCTGGAGCAAGTAATAGTGCCCATTATTTTGATTGATAGTGAAATCACGATGAATAAATGTGTTCAACTACAGAAATCCAACTTCATAAATAACTTCAGAGAACAACCAGAAAATAAATTAAAAATATTTAGCAAAATAACAGCAAGAAAAAAAAATTTAAATACCTGCTGTGTGCACCTTGATCTCTTTTGGTCAGTGTGGTGCAACACATGCCCGGAAATACATGCTTACATTATCATAAACACAGTAGAAAAAGAAAGTCACGATTGTAAGTCAATAATTTACCTTGTTTTTTTTCTCAGATTAAGAAGATGATTTGACTGTGAATATCGTTATACTGCATTACCTGTCTGTTGGGTTACAGCAGCATTTCTGTGTGACTATTCATTATTTGAGGGTAAATTATTGCTCGCCCATCAATGTGGATTTTCATTGACTGCTAGCAATAAGCTGCTGATGTTTCAAAAGCAAAGTACGTTTTGTATTTAAATGTACAAGATGTGTCATTCTTTTTGTTGTGTGTTTTGTTTTACGGTAAACTCCAACGGGGGCATCAATAAACATCTCAAAGCAACGCTCAGTGTCGCTAGAATAACGGGCGTCACAATCGTGCTTTTTTATGATTGAGAGAAACTAAAATTTGATTTTGATTAAACTCCCAGCCCTGCAGAAGACTCTAAATTGTCCTTAGTTGTGAATGTGGTTCTGACTGGTTGCTTGTCCATATGTCCCATGCGATTGGCTGGTGAGCAATCCAAGGAGCCATCATTTTGAGGAAGAGTTGCCACCATTATTGGAGGAAATCCTTTCCAGATTCTGGCCTCTATTAAGTATTGAGGCAGTGCAACATTTTAACTCTTAAATGTCGTAATTAAAAATAAATAAATGAATAAGTGAACTGCTGTGTAAGTACCGGTAATCAAAAGAAGGCAAAACTCCTCAGAATTTTGTAATAATGATGATGATGATGATGAAAACCAGATGTTTTCCATCAAGATGTCAAAAAAATTGAATGAATCCATTTCAAGACATGCGGCAACTACACTCTTGGACAAAAGTACTGGGTTAATCACACTTATCAGGAAATGAAAATTCTCTTTTTACAACATTTTGGAATTTTCATCCAGGCAGGCTCCCTCATTTTCGACATCCCAGAGAGCTTGGCCCACAGTCCTTCCACGCCAAACTCATCCGAACAAGCATTTATGCACTGGCTAACAATCATGCTGGAGCAGGACAAGGCCTTACTCCAAACTGTTCTTATTGAAACCAGATGTACGCAACTATGAAGAAATCAAGGAGAGCTAATGATGATGATTATTGGTTAAGATGGTGTTCCGCTACTTTTGTCCATATAGTGTATCTAGAAATCAAACTGCAAGATACTTTGGCATCCACAGGTAAAAACACAACACACGCACACACACACACACACACACACACACACACACACACACACACACACACACACACACACACACACACACACACACACTCACACACAGAGTCAGTTCTTTTAGACCCCGATAGTTTGACTCCACTCTCTCGCTCCTCTGCTCCCTCCCACCTTGCCCTCTGTCTCTCTCTCTGATCTCTGGATGGTCTCTGCTATCCTCCCTCCGACCTCCTCTCTTCATCCCGCCACAGTTGAGCAGATTGTGTCTGTATTCCAAGCCGCTTCCAAACAAAAGGCATGGGACCATTTCTCCAAAGCGCAGCGCAAGAACCTGGATGTGTGGCGCAAGCAAGCCGAGGTTGGTACAGCTTTTTTTTTTGTTTGTTTTGTTTTGGGGTTTTTTTTGGTGGGGGGGCGTTTTACTAGATTGTTGCGAATGTTGTTTTTTACATACAGTATGGGAAAGTTCTTCTTTTTTTTTTTTCAAACAAGTAAATGTTGAAGCACAACTCAAATCAGGCAAGCATTAGAGACTCCATATGTGACAGTAAGTAGTTGAATGAAGCCAGAACATCCTGGAAAACAAGAGTTCCTCCATCACTTGCCTCCCACATGAAGGGAACGAGCGACATGGTAATCCAGATATGAGGTAACTTTGGACAAAAGGTTCTGTTTTTTTTTTTTTAAATCAACTTTTTTTTTTTAACTAATCGTTGCAGTATCAATAAATACGTGATTTTTACAACCTCATCAAATAGATCGATTAGCATGATGCTATCTATTTTTTTTTAACGGTAATATTTGGATTGTGGTGCAGCCTGGACCGCGTAAAATCAAATCTATTTGGTAAGTGTCATTGGATAATACAGTGATACCTTGACTTACAGGTGCTCCAAATTACAAGTTTTGCAGTGGAACAGATAGGGAAGGGTAGTGTAATGCTCTGGATTATGGGCAAGGCGACGCAGTTACAAATGCACTGTTTATTGAAAGGGACAGTAAATGACACACATTTAAAATGAGAGCACTCGCAATGAGTTGCTGGAGGCTGACCTCTCTTGATGTCACCCATTCAGACACGCCCAACACACAGATACTGTAGTATGTACCATTGGGGTCAACGACATGTTGCACCTAGATATGTTTCCCGTTATTGTGAGGAATTATTAACATGATCAATGTCATCACATAAATGAATATCATTAATTATCAACAACATTATTAGTTATTTTGAGAAAATGTGTAATTATAGAAGTGTGTAACCAACTGGTAGCTCTTTGCATTAATCAGTAGCGAAGTAGAAAATGTTGGTGACCCCTGATCCCTAATTACACTTTATAAAACCAGTGTATTCATTTTTTACAGCCCTTTGCTTTTTTTACCCAATTTAGTATGGGTTTTTTTTGTTGTTGTTTTAAATCTTCATTTTTGGCAGGGTGCTGGAACGAATTAAGGGCATTTCAATCCATTTAAATGGGAAAAAATGATTTGATAGGACGGTAAGTTGCGTTACAAGGTTATAAATGGACAAATTGTATTCACAAGTCAAGGTGCCACTGTATTAGGTTATAGTGGCAATAAAACAAACATGTACACACATACATGTGCAAATCGCACAGCAAGGGCTTTTTAAAGGTAGGTGCTGAACACTGCCTGTAAAAAGCTGGATGTAGTCTCTATGAAAGAGGCTTTGTGTCCAAGTGTGTGACTAATGATTGGTAATCGTTGTTTCGATGTAATCACACGCTTTACTTGTATGCACACATGATGTAAAGACCATTCTTCTCATACACCCTTCTTCCATCTGGCCATTGTGGTCTCTGGATGAGTAGTGCATCAGACTGGTATAAGAAGACCATTTTGTTTTCATAGAGCCTCAGGGATTCGTGCCTTCTTCCGCTTCTAACGGCCTCATTTAAAAAAAGGCTTTTACACTAGGGAAGGTGAAGCATGACCGTCAGTGCAAGCGGAAGAAAATACTGTGGGCGGATAAGGCCTCATTCATGCAAAAGTTAACCGTGAGAAAGTCCTCAAAAATTGAAATGTGCTGCAAAACAACCTTTGTCGTCTTTCTCTTCCGATCACTTAGCAGTAAATAGCATATCAAATTTGGTTGGATTTATTGAGTGTGTGTTGAAGGAAAAAGCGCTTGGTAGAACATTTTCTACCATAACATTAAAAAGTAAAAAAATAAGTAAAAAGAAAAAAAAATAAGCATTCAAGATACGATTTTAATATATCCCAATCCAGCTACTTACAGCAGCAGCATAACAAAGAAGGCAAGAGACATATATAGTGCAATACATAGAACGTACTAATCTGGTTCCTTGTTCTCCAAAAGTTTACATGACAATTTTAACCACAGTGGTGCAGGTAAATTAATCAGCTCCCACACCCCCCAACTCTCTCAAAAAGGTTTAAAACATGTTATTAATGAGAAAAATTCAATTCTACTGCAGTGTGCTTTATAAAAAAAAACAAAGAAATGCAATACCACTGGTCAACAGAAAATTTTACCTAGACATGGCTTTATTTTTGATGCTGATTTTAAAAAAATATATATTTCTTAGCACATTAGGTTATTTCCATTTTTTTCTTTTTAAGTTTTACCTTAAAATTCCACCTGTAGCTGAACCTAACCTTTAATTCATATATATTACTAAATATATTAATAAGATAATAACAACAATATGTACTTTATTATTCTTATGAAAATCGGATGTGCTAGAAAAAAAAGGGTGCATTCTCAATCACCGCGACAAAGCCATCTAGAAGAGTATATTTGCATCTCTGAATAAAAACATTAAGAAAAAAAAGGTAAATGTTGACTAGCGTAATCACACAGATTGTGGTTGTGAATTTAATTAAAAGGGTACTGTGTTTAAGGCGTGTGTGTGCCTTGGCCACCAGGGGGCAGTATATTGAACACATTCTACAAGTGCATGTAGATTTTACAATGACACACAAAAGACTAAACTAAACTGTCAACCACAACAATTGTAGTTGTGTTTCAGGGAGAATAAAGAAAATGTGAGTATTTTTGTCATGTATTTCTACATGTGTGTGAGTGAGTGTTTGTGTTCAAATCTGACACTTCCTATTATGTTTTTAGCATTAAGCTAGCCGACTTTTGTCGGGTAAATGATGTGCTTTGTTTTGATGCACCAGTGTGTTTTTCTCTTTATTTCGCTTCAGCAGCTATGCCATAAGCCAAAAGTAAAATCGCACGAAGACAAACCAGCCATGTTCCTGGCACCACCAAGGAGGCCATGCCCCTTAAAGGCACACAAACAACACATACCGTTGTTGTTGGGACTCAAATGTGCAGTATGTACGACAGACCAAACTAGTTAGACAGTTTGTTCCGTTTGCTTTTAATCCCTAAAAAGAATTGCGATACAATGTGGTGGTGGTGGTGTTTTATAACAAGTACAAATGGTTTACTTTAAGCCACATGCGGTTCTGCCAGAGCTGTTTGTCACTTTTGTGGCTGACATTCCATCACAGATAAAATAAAAGGCGAGAAAATGACTGGCGTCTTCCTGCTAAGTAATGCATCGTTGGTGGTTTAGAAGCATTTA
>CAAKHF010018017.1:0-21027 GCA_901007745.1 Hippocampus kuda | reverse complement strand
CCCCCCCCCCCTGGGGGGGGGGGGGAGTTGGGGGGGGGGGGGTAACCACAAGTCAGCTCCAGTTGACTGCGCTTTCGGCAAACATGCACCTCAAAAAAATGGTGACCTCGTGGACACGACAGACATTCGTTTGTCAGGGACACACACACGGCTTGGCACAGATGCTCACACCGAGGCTTGCCCACCAAATTTTTATTTTCTACCAGGGATTGAAAAAGAGGAACCGAAGAGAATGAGGTGTATAAGAAAAACATCACCGGGTCATAATGATGTCTTTCTCGCCATCAAAAGCCCAAAAGTATCGACTTTGTAGGAAGTTACAGACGAGGAGGCCGCACTTGCCAACGTTGCGCTCGGCCATGGAGCCGCTTCTCATTCGTCCAAGCATGCGACGGTCGGTTCCTTTGCATGCGCGCATGCAACAAGGCAGGACGTGGAAGTTGAAGCCCTTTTCGGATCAGACACTGCAAGTGAAGGACCAAACCACAAGACTGAACGGTCTCACTATGTCTGGCGGTGTCCAAATTACGGTCCGGGGGCCATTTGCAGCCCATGGCGTATGCTAAAATTGACATTTGACATGGCCGCAAGGCTAGTTTAAAGAAAAAAAAACAATTTGAATGTGGTAGAGATTTGCGATATGCAAACATATACATACAAAAGCAAAAATTATTTCTTACCATTTTAACAGTAGCAAAATGGTTTGGTCCTGAATGTTATGATTCCTTGCGTGTTGCCGATTTGAGAGGGTCAAGACAAGGAAGGCCCGTGCCACATGGGAAAATAAAACAGGAAGTAGGATAGCCTGGAAAAGGGATGAAGTCATACAAGCCATGCGATGTTTTTTTTTTTTTTTTACCCCCTGACATAGATGTCAGACATCTTCTCCCCTGTCAGGAAAGCATCGTCCTCTAGAATTACGTCATCAGTGTTCCAAATAATAACACGGAGCTCAAAGCTGCACACAAGCAGAGACACGCCACAAACACCAAAGACGGACACACACGCGACAAATGGAAACAAAACAAAAAGTAGTTAACTGCAAACAAAACAGTCCACAACACACACCGAGCTCGGGATGCGGCCGGGCGGGCGCCACTTGCTCAAGCTGCATCCCGCTCTACGTACCCCCTGACAAATATGTCACTGGACTTTTCCCCAGTGAAGTAATCATCGTCCTCCAGTATTACTTCGTCTGTATTCCAAATAATCACCCTGAGCTCATATCTGGTAAAGGGAGGAGGAAGCAACATATACACACATGTACAATCTATAAACTGCCAATGAATTTTCTAATTAATAGCAGAAAAAATACTGTATTTTCCACACTAAAAGGTGCACTGGATTATGAGGCGCACCTTCAATGAATGGCCTATTTTGTAATTTTTTTTCAGGAATTGGTTTCAAAGTATTTTAAATGAGTTTTTGTGGATGTACTTATTTAATCCATTCCATCTATCAACCATCGCTTATGCACGGGGACAGTAACTTCGGCAGGGAAGCCTGGATTTTCTTCCCCCCCCGCCACTTCTTCCAACTCTCCTGGATGGATCCTAAGGGGTTCTCAAAGGGTTTAATTCAGGCATCACATGTGCGATATTCCAAAACACAGCAGGTTTACCTTTTAGGCTTCCGTGGCGCTATCTCAATTGCGGGTCCGGGAGCCGGTGTGTCCATCGGAAACATGTCCACCCACATCTCAATACGACCCTTGATCACATGGTGGCGTCGGTCAAATTGAGCGTGCTCTTTTATAGATTCGATTTCCTACCTGTTCGATGCCCGGTTTATCAGGGTTCAGCAGGGGTCTGGTCTCAACGTGTTCCGGAACGAGTCGGCAACCCACTCGCGGGATCTCCTCCCAGTGGTTCAGCACCATCAGTGCTAAATGCTCCTCCGTCTGCTTCTTCAGACCTTTCAGGTGGAACGCAGCCAACATGTTAGAAATCCTTGGCACGATGGTTCGTTATGCCATCGTGTCGGACCATTTTCATCCTCGATTTCCGTTGGTCCCACGAAGGTGCGGTTGGCCACCTTGACTTTCCCTCCCGGGCCATACTGAGGGGCGTCGATCTTGCCTTCCTTACACAGCCTTGTGAGGATCTGGCTCGGCTTCAAAGGATCCCGCCAAATATTGTACCCATGGCTATTGTAGGCCGAAACACGTAAACAGTTGTATCAGTTCCACTTCGCGTATTTTCCACACTAAAAGGCGCACTTTCAATGAATGGTCTATTTTGTAATTTTCTTCATATATTGGACGCACTGGATAATAAAACGCAATCTACAATGCATCCACGAGATGGAGCTACGCTCCTGACGTTAGGTGTTCCTGACCGCTTCTGAAAAACGTGAATAACGATTACTTCAATGAAACTACGAAAATTGAAAATAATGCATCAAAACAGAAAATCAAGCGAGGAAATCATAAATTCTATAGCCCCCCTACAGAATTTATTTTGGCATTTCCTCGTTTGTGAATACACAACAAAGGCATAAATATCACTTCTGAGACAGTCCAGTGTCCTACATTTTACCGACATCCGATTGTTCTGTTGGAGCTACGCTTAAGGAAATGCCAACAGAACGATCACATGTCAGTAAAATGTACGAGACTGGACTGTCTGATAAGTGTTTATATTTTCCTTTGTTGTGTATTCACAAATGAGGAAATCACAAAATAAATTCTGTAGGGGGGCTACAGAATTTGTGATTTCCTCAATTGATTTTCTCTTTTGATGCATTATTTTCAATTTTTGAAGTTTCATTGAAGGAATCGTTAATTTCCGTTTTTCGGAGGCGGTCATGAACACATCTCAAGTAGAACGGACAAAGACGTGCAGTACCTGTATTTGTTGAGACTGTGAAAACCATTGATAAAGTGTGCGTTTAAAAAAAAACAACACCACAGCTCTCCTTTTTTTTTGGAGCTGCAACAAAAAGCAGCGACACAGTTCACTGAATAAACAGCAAGTTGTAACATTGTAAGCAGGTCTCCAGCAAGGAGCCATTTTGGGGTTGACATTTTACCGTAATGCCCATACACAAGGTGCACCGGAATTTAAGGTGCGCTGTGAGCTCTTAGGGAAATGGACGATTTTTCGGTGCGCCTTCTAGTGCGAAAAATATGGTACTTCTACTCAGAAGTAACTAATGTCTGGTACTCGCACTCCGTACTTAGGCAGAAGTACAGATACGTGTGTTTATTAAAAAAAATACTGGCAAAGATACACTACCCACCACTGTTTTAACTCGCATTTCTCAATCGAGCGCTTACAGAGAGTAGGCAGACGAGATGCCACAGGTGGCTCTGTATTTGCTGTAGAAGCGATTCTCCAAGTCGATCTTGGTCTCTCCGATCAGATCGTCGGTGCCGACAAGATCCCAGTCATATATGGAAACCGTAAGCATGGACTCCATGGGGAATGTCGCTTCGATATCGAAGGACCTGCGAGGTGAAGGTGGGAAAATGACACACTGATTGAATATGGGGCAGGGCAGACATGTGGAAAAGTGTCTGACAGTTAGGAATCCAAATCTGGAGTGACTCACTTGCCAAACACAGGATTGAGCTGCTTGGAGATGTAATTCTCTTTGTCTTTGACCTCAGATTTTCCCAGCTTGATGACGACGTACGGGTCTGCCTTCCCGTTGATGTCCGCGGGATGAAGATCCGTGGCCTGAAGACGAGGACAGTTCAGATCAGATTACTCAAATTGACCTCAATTTCAATTCTAAGTAGCACGCAAACGTACCCTGACCACATATACCCGGACGAGC
Organism: Hippocampus kuda; assembly: GCA_901007745.1. Taxonomy (NCBI): domain Eukaryota; kingdom Metazoa; phylum Chordata; class Actinopteri; order Syngnathiformes; family Syngnathidae; genus Hippocampus; species Hippocampus kuda. The sequence continues at coordinate 17,247 of CAAKHF010018017.1, read as the reverse complement.
ACATTGATGGGGTCGTTATGAGGAATGCTCTGGAACATGCCCATGTTTGGATCGAATCCCACGTCTCTCGTGATCTCCTCAGACAATGGCAGCTTGTACATGCACAAGGAACCCTGAATAGGGAACGGAAACGTCGGGGTTACAAAATGAACTGGCTTTGATTCTGAACTTCTTCAAAATGACACAAAACACCTTAAACCGTCCCACGATGCGGTCATCATCCAGAGTGTGTTCATCGTCATCCCCGGCTTTCCCTCTATACAGGTTGAAAGTATGCAGCCAGTCTTCAAAGTCGCCGTATTCGGTCTCTAGTTCCTTGTTGTACACCTGTACGCGTCCAACAAGACAATGTATGTCTCGCTTGTATTAGTTTTGATGATAAACTGTTTGCTGTTTATCTGTAAAATTTGCAAAATGAATGTTAATAAATTCTGAATAAATAAAGGGAGTTCCGCAAGGCTCCGTTTTATGCTCCATGTCGAAACACCACTGTAACATACCATCAACTCATCCACTTTGGATTTAACCGTTCGTTTCTCAGCTGCGTCCACAGCATGACACTTTTTCTTGTCCTTGGCACTCCTCTTCTCCTTGTTCCTCTCCCTCATCCTGGAGCCTTTCCGAACAAGGTCATCACATTTGATATCTGAGCGGAGGGTTGAGTGGAGGTGGAAGTGGACATGGTGTTTCCATGAGGTGACTCTTTGAATGTCAATTGCATGACAAATGATGAAACTCCAAGCGGTATACAAGATTGCTACTGGAATACTTATGAGTATGGCACAGAATGAAATGACACGGAAGACTGTTTATGCTTTAATACAATCTGCATGGTTGGCTCAATTGGCACAATTCCATTTTCCATCACCAAAACTCAGATCCATACCTGCCGCTTCAGCTGCAATTTCCAGGTCTTCGCGCTCCTCTACTTCGGCCTGAGCTGCTTCCTGAGCTCTGAGAGTCTAAAGGGGCGTTTTGGTTTTTTTAATCCTTATTTATGCATGTGTCAGGACAAAATTGGATCACGCAATCTTGCACAAACCTCTTTCAGTGTCTCAATGGACGCAAAATATTTGGACCACCAATCCAGCACGCTCTCGTCCGTCTCGTCCTCTTCATCCGCTGCGCCCTTCTTTTTCTTTTTCTTCTTCTTTCTCTCTTTGTCACTTTCTTCTTCAAGCTGCACAACCCAATTAAAAATGTCAGTCACTCATCTTTTTTTGCGCCACAGTAAGAATGTTATTTCATAGCTCGCGAGCACTTACCATGTCAACTTTTACGACAGCATCAGATGTCTACCAATGGGAAACCCCACAGCGATTATTAATAATGCGTGCAAGGGAATGACCAGCATATATGGTGGTACCATGATTTACAGGATCGAATTCAAATGATTTTAAACCGACGTTAAGAGTGCGTGGTTAGAAAAAAAATAAATGCAGCAAAAGACATGCAGTGAGAAGAGGAAAATGCAAGCATCAAACACAAATGCACCCGTACGCCACTTTCACGGCAATTTACCACGTGAACCACTCCTAAAGTCACGTTGGCTTGCAACACAAAGCAAAAACAAAGAAAAAAACCCCCGGAGCTTCTGCTTGGCACTGTAAAAATGTGTAATTTGGAGCATTTGTAAAGTCATGGCACCACTTACAATGCAGAGCTTGGTCTTACAGCATCTAACTTGACAAGCGTGTCCATTTTCCGGACGGCGGGTTCCACGGAGTCCACGTGGACGATGATTTCGCCTGCGGAGCGGGAGAGAGCGCGCGAGGAAGCACTGGGTGAAAAGCCATGCCGGGAGCCGCCATTGGTCAGGACCATGTAGCCATTCATTAATTTAGCTGTTCCGATGGAGCCAGGCCACCCCCCCCACCGACGCCCACAAAAAAGTGGATAAAGACACCGCATGGGTGGCAGGAGGACAGAAGAGGACAGTTGATGATCCGTGACAGAGGGGGGGAAAAAAAGGGAGAAAAGACAAGCAAAGGTCAAATAATGAAACATTGAGAAGCCCCAACAGCCCATAGCAAGCAGTGAAATAAAAGTTAAGTGAAGGATGTTTTGTTTTGTTTTTTTTACAATGTCAGAAGAAGACCAAGAGTGTTCCCCAGGGATCTGTTTTAGCTTCCATAATATTTTTCTTCCAAATGTATCTCTAATTTGCATCCTGCATGTGATCTTTAGTACCTGCGCTGCCCCAGTGACTGGACGTCTTGTCGAGAGCGCAGTAGAGGAAACGCCGGAGACACGTGACCGCGTGCGAACCAACGAGAGCATAGCGACCGAACGCTCTGCAGTCCACCACCCTGATGTTGAGCGGAGGGTGCAGGAGCTCATTTTCAGGGAGGTCCTAATGTAAACAAAGATGAATCAATGCCAATTTAGATTTCAATCTTTGGAGAACCGATACTCACCACCTCAAACCATTTGACCAACGTGCTGAAATTTGGGTTCTTCTTGTAGTTTGGAATGAGGACGGACTGAACGCCTCTCCCAGCGCACTCGATGTCCACGCGAGGTCGATCCACCTGTGCCAGGTTGACCCTCTTTAGGTCCCTTAAGCCCCAAAACAAGACCTGGAGCAGACATAAGCAATCTTCTTGAAATGTTGTTATAAAATCCAAGATGTTCGATAAATTTCACCTCGATGCGGTAGCGACTCAGGACTGGTCGGATCCCCAATGGAACTGGGATAATTGGGCCTCGCTCGAAGTCGGTCGGTCCTTCCAGTGGAGGAAGATCGGTCGCCCCTCCTTGACCAATCTAACGGGGGTTCATTTCAAGACGGTTCAATACTTTTTGATTCCCGCGTGAGTGACATCACAGATTTTTTGACCCTCAAGAAAATTCAGAATATAGATTTTGAGTGATGCAGTGCAGAAGTGCAGAAGCTAGTCATAGCCAAGCACCTGCATTGAGTTTAGTTTAGTTTTTTTAACATTCGCAGATTAATATTAGCTAATCGAATTGTCTTCTAGAAAGTGGCATCGAGTACTTGACCTTCTGCGAGGTGAATCTCTAACCAAAGTGCGGCGAAAGGGATGAAATGAGAAGAGCACCTTGATCTGAGGAACAGCAAAGTTATGGACAGTGATCAGAGCTCGTCTAAGCTCCTCGCCGTCAAATGGGATCTGGAGGAAGAACGGGTGGTTCACAAGAGAGGAGGTGAGGGGGAAAGGGCGACGGGACACCCAGCAGTTCATTTTAAATGGAAAAAGTGAGCTTTGAAAACAACACCGGGCGAGTCCGATTCAGAAATTAGTATGGGGGAGAAATGGAAGATAGAAAATGGAAACCCATCCGTGGAGGTTCAGGTGCCCCAAAACTGATCTCAGGTTGCGATTTACCTGGAGGAGCTCGAAGGCAGCCAGCAGTTCTCCAGCAGTGCAGTTGCCTCTGTAAATCTGAAAGTACTCCAGCTGCGGGGGAAACCTCGGGGGGCCGTAGTGCTCCTCGCACATCTTGATGGCGGGCTTGGCGAAGGTGCGACCGATGAACTCCGCCTTGCCCTGCTCGTGGCGATGGGCAGTGAGAGACAGTCACAAGGGATAAGCCAAGGGAGTTAGGATGAGGAGGATGCGGGAGGGCGCAATTTCCACTGAGACCCCCTTTGATGACAATGTTGGGTTAGAGCAGGGGTATCAAACTCATTTTTGTCACGGGCCACATTGTAGTTACAGGTTTCCTTGGAGGGCCGTTACGAACAAATTGATGGATAACTAGTTTTAAAATCAGAAGTCAAGAATAATTGGACTGTTATTGTGAATTACATATGACAATTTGAAATTTTGATTCAGACTTTAGCAAGCATCATGGAACTTGACATGCTTGATTTGCTTTTGCGGGCCACATAAAATGATGTGGCGGGCCAGATCTGGCCCCCGGGCCTTGACTTTGACACATGTGGGTTAGAGTGTCAAACTTTTAGTATTCAAAGAATATTTTGAGAATATTCAAACTGTTTTTTTTTGTTGTTTTTTTGTTTGTTTTTTGCTGCAAGGCAAGGTGCTTCTGCAGCAGTTCACGCTACATCAGATCCTGATTCGAATTAGGGTGATGATTTCACACTCTTATTTGAGCGTGCACGGGAGGGGGAAGTGAGGTCAGAACAGAGAGGCAAAAGACTTTCATGAGCACAAAGAGTCAAATGTTGCTTCCTCTCTGACGTAACCGAGCGTCAGTCCTACCACTGTGTCTTGGTCGTAAATTTCCACCACAATGATCGGCGGGTCGTCTCTGAGCTCGCCGGCTTCCCCAAAGAGTTCCACGTCGTCGAAAACCAGCAGCTGGTCCCAAGTGGGACACAGGGTCTCGCTCAGAACCTGCAGGACATGCTGTTGAGATTCCCCCGTGACACAGAAGTTGACAATTTACGACAGCCGCAAAGGTTTTACCTCGGTGACCTGACTATGTGTGGAGAAAAAGACTCTGGCGAAAGGGTCGGAGAGGCCGCTGCTGTCGGCGGCGAACAGGCTTCGCGCTTGGTACATGTGCGCTCTCAGCTGGAAGACCTGTTTCACTGTTGGACGCAACAAAGGCGTCAGCTCAAAAAGCAGCCGATTGGAAATCCGAGTGCGCACTTACTGTTATACACGAGGCTGACAGGGGGCACAGAGTGAAGAGAAGGAGCCGTTTTAGCAGCTTTGACCTCCTCAAAACCGTTGGGCAGACCACTCGTGAATTCTTTCCGTTGCTTATTGAGACCGAGCCACAGGTACAACTCCAGCTTAGCCTGAACAGTCCAACCAGCTGGGCCGAAACCCTTTTTACCAGGCAGCTGTGGTGAAAACAGAGTCCCCCCACCGGTAAAAAACAAATGAACGATTAGTCTTCTTGCAGGCTCACTCACAAAGCATGTGTGTGCCGGCGACGACATACCTTCAGAAAGACAGCTTTGACTTTCCCGCAGTCTTTTCCCGTCTCCTCATCCACCATCGAGTAGAGGATGTCTTTGGATGGGATGCGGGCGTACGCGATACGTTTATGGTTGCTCATCATCCACACGAAAACATCCGGGATGCTGTGTTGTGGCTGGACAAGAAGCATATCCTGACTTTTTCGTGGGCTGGAAGATTTCCCAGGTGACTTTTGCTTAAGAAGCTGAGTACACTCTGAACTTGTTACAAATAATTTGCAGGAGAGTGTTTACTTTGTTATTTCCCATTGCCAAAGCTAAATTTTGACCAAATGTATTCGTGTGACAGTTGCCCCTGGCGAGTACGCGTTGCAGATTCGCGGCAAATGAGCTCACTGGTTTCTGTTCCGCCTTCAAATGTGTACCTCATCAGCGAGGAAGCGAAGCCTCAGCAGGAAGTTTTGCACCAGCTTTAATTTGTCTTTGACTGTGTTTTTCTTCACTTGCGTCCTCATCTGTTTGGCCTGCTGGCTCATGTTGTCCTGCGGAGCAAAGTGAGCAAAAACCACAGCTTAATGGAGACCGTTCGAAGCATCCCATTTTTTTCCCAAAAAGTGATTTTGTGTGCATGCTCGGACGCATGCAAAATCAAAGGGAACAACCGCAGGTGACCGTCAGAAATGTGACAACTTTTGCAACATCGTTACCATTTCTCTCATGCAGGACTTGAGTCTTTCCCGATCCAGTTTGGTTCTACCCGCCTGGTTTAAGTCCTTGTTCGCCAAAGTCACAAAGCGACTGGTGAAAAAAAGCACAACAACATGTACAATAATTGTTTAAGACCACGACTCAGCGTTTCTCTGCAGTTCATCTCCAAGAGGTGCCAAAAGTTCTCTCAACACCCTCACAAAAGATTAAACTTCACACCGATGTAAATTTCTTATGCTATACAATATTTGTACTTTTGCATGATGGCAAAAAAAAAATGTTTCACGATGCTCCGGCGCTGACCTGCAGCCAATGCTCAGTTCCTCAAGAACTCCCCTGAGTCGGCGCTCCGGAAAGGCCTTCTCCGTCTTAATGATCTCCTGAACATCATTGACGCCCTCCTCCTGCGCACCCCAAACACAAAACAGAGAGCGGACTATGCGACGCAAATTCTTCTTCTCTTCGGCGGCTAGCTAATGACCATGTACGGTCCAAAAGTAATGCTCTTGAAAACAAAATTAGGGGAAAAAGTGAGAGGGCAAAACGGAACGCTGACCAGCTTGTCGGCAATCTTGTCCATCATGTTGGAGTTGTACAGTCGTCGTCTCTGGTCCTGCCACCAGCTCTTGATGTACACGCAGGGTTTCTTCTCAAAGTAGGGAAGGTGAAAGTAATTCCTGTCAGGTTCCGAAAAGCAAAAAAAAAAAAGCTGATTGTTGCTTAATTAGGAGGGGGGGGATTCCTTATGTCACTCGCACATTTTTCTATGTTTGTCTTTGGGATTAATTGATCGTCTATTCATCTGGATCGCAATGGAATGAATCCCACATTCGAGAATCCCAAAATTTGCCATCTCACGTTATTTCCCACAAAACAGGAAGTGGTTTGATAGCTAGCAAATAGCCAAAGACAATGTTCACTCTTGTAAGTCGATTTTTTTTTTAACTTAATCTCTTTCCATTATAGTCAAGATAGAAACACTCAGCCAGCCCGACGATGCTGCAATAAATGAGTCCCGTCCGTCTGACATCATTCTCCGTGAATGAGTCATTTTTGGTTCCAACTGCAGAGCCAATTCGCCCCAAATAAGAGAACTTACTTTTTTTAACTCATTCACTCCCAAAGACGTTTTTAAACGTCTTTTCAGACTTGGTCCAGAGTTGGCTGGTACTGAATGAGTTAAGGGAGTCTCTTTCACCTTCTAGGAGATGGGAAGAGAGATATCTTGATCTGACCTATCTGTGATGACGGGCCTCATGAGGGGCGTGCAGGAGACCGACTCCAGGCCGCCTTCCTCATCCGCCTCGTCTTCGCTGGAGTTTTGGATGAGCTCGCTGTCCTCGTCGTCGTCCTCGCCGTCCTTCTTCTTCCTCGACCAGGACGGCTTGCTCGTGCCGTCTATCTGGTTGCCATAGTTACCTGTGTTGGGAGTAGATCATCGCATTGCTTCCAAGGTTCACTCTTCCTACTTCTTGAGCTTCAACAAGATGAAAGAAGCACTACTTTACCGATCGTGATCTCGAAAGTAATCGGCTTGTCACCAATCTTTCGGTCAATCATGGTGGCCTCCAGGAAGGCTCCGAAGAGGAAGAACTCTTCCGTCTTGCCCGTGGCATTCTGGCAGGAAGAAGGCAACATCCTATTTTTATCATTCAATTCAATAATAGAATTTTATTGCAGTGTTATGGCACCACTGGAGGGATGTGGGGGTTGTTCCAGAAGGGTCCCGTGAGCTTTCAACTGTTTATTTAGTTGCTTTACCCTCACCTCCGAGATGTTGGAGATGGAATCCATCTGCACCTCGGTGGAGCTGAGGATCTCTGGGGAGGTCGTGTCCAGGATCTCCACGGCGACAGACAGCAGCAGACGGGCTCGGAAGGAGACGCCCTCGCCCAATCCATCGTTCAGGTCCTGGTGCTCGTCCATCAGGGTGTACTGGCGTGTCGAGCCGTACATATTGGCCCAGGCCGGACCCAAGGTAGGCAAGAACCCTTGATTACATACAGGAGCAAGGAATTATATGTATGTACATACATATGTGCGAAGTCACAATTTCCATTCCTTCAAGCATGAGGTCAGGAATTTGGATGCAAACCAGCACGACGACTACATGTACACCGACAGCTAATCAACACCGATGAGCAATTAACGCTCTTCGGTCGACGCCGACTCTCCGTCGGACGTACCTTTGTCGCCGTCGTTGGATATTTTGCGCAGGTCAATGAAGTGGGTTCCGATGGCGACGTCGTTCACCTTATCCGAGTCACGGATTTGGACCTTCATCCGTTTGCAGAGCGGAGGGAAGAGCTCGGTGAAGACGATTTGCTCGTTCCAGACGGGTTCGTAGCTGCTTTTCTGCACCGAGGTCTTCCCCTGTGGACAGTGCACGCTTTGAAATCCGAGGCGGATTTTCCATCAAAATCAGGCCTGCTGAGGCAGGCAGGAATATTCGGACACAGGCAGTGGGACACTGAGCTTTTTCCACTCATAGAAATTGATTAAAACATTTTTGTGAGTCCAAATTTCTCAGTAAAATGAAGACTTGAGATTCAAAGGGTCCAACCGAATCCTTGATTGACAAAAAAATGATCAAGGGGTCTGTCCCATTACTTTTTGTCAAGCAGATAGTGAGCCCAACTATTGAAGAAATTTACTTTCTGCCCAGAAAAGTGCACTTGAACGTAAGGATCCACCAGGTCGCGATTTTCTCCAATGAGGGCCTTCTTCACGTTGGCCATGATGTTGGTGTTCATCTTGGGCAGGCCCTCGGCGCGGTAGACTTTCACGTAGAATCTCGCCCACTGACGCTCCGCCGGAATCCCTTCGGGGAGAAGCAGGTTCCTGAAAGATCGAGAAAAAAAGTTTCACTCCCGCTCATCGGTGGTGGCGACAACTATCCCGCCTACCCCTCGATGTCATCCTCATCGGTCTCGTTGGCCTTGTGCGGAGTCTTGATGTTGTCGCCTTTGCCCACCACGGCGATGTCGCATTTCAGGTAGCCTTTGCATCCCGCCGTGATGTCAACGGGGTCGGACAGGATGGCCCACTTGTGGTAGAATTGGTGCTCTGGGATTTTAAACCAAGAGACATTTTCATCGCGTCTCCACACTATCGTGACGTTTAAATCAGGCCGGGCATTCCGTGACACTTTTTGTCTGAGAAAAATATCATCTTTAGTTCCTCGCCTACCGGGCTGACAGTAAACAGTCCCAACGTCCATCTTGAAGGTTCCGACCAGCGTCCCACTCCGAAGAAGGTTTTTAGAGTGGATAACCTGACGCGACGGCGAATGAAATAAGAACACAAGAGAGCAAAACCCAGAAGAAATCATCAGTCGGAGAAAATGAATGATTTTACAGTTACAAAGTTTGAGATGTGCTCCTTACCGAGAGCTTAATGATCTTGTCAAACATGACATCGGGGGGGACGTGGAAGTCGAAGACAAAGTACTGCAGAGAGAGGAGAAAATATGAGGTTGGCGAGGGGAGATCATTTCATACCAAGTGAGTGCTCCGTAGACATCAATACAGCGTTCAAAGGCAGAATTGAGCCGATAGTAAGAGCTGTGATCGTGATCTTTTCATGATGGTGTCAGCACTGAGTGTGGGGGGGTCAGTCTGGGAATCACATTCATCAAAGAAGCCAGCCAAGTGAGCCCGTTTGCTCTCATACGTAGTCGGTGTCGCCTCCTTTCATAGCGCCATAGATATCCAGGAATGACAGAAAACTCAATTGAATGGTGAAAAAAAAAAATAGTCTGGAGAGCTGCCAGGGCCGTTATCCTAATAGGTTTACTTTTCCGGTTTGTGTGTCCGCAGGGGTTTTTGTCACAGACAAAAGAATCAATCGCAAAAACAAACTGTCACGTCTTCTCTTTTTTGCCGCCTGTTGAAATTTTCACCCGTCCCGCGTCAACCAAGCAAGCCCGCCTTTTCTTGTCGCTAAATGGAAAGTTTCGCTATTTCCATTTTGGTATTTATTTAAACCCTGGTGGAGATTGCTAAAAAAAAAAAAAAAAATTAATAAAAATGTATCGAATGCTTTTTGCATCCACTCAAAGCACATTTTAATTTCCCTGCCTCTTAACTCATTCACTCCCAAAGACGTTTTTAAACGTCTTTTCAGACTTGGTCTAGAATTGGCTGGTACTGAATGAGTTAAGTTGGTTGTGCCTGTGAAGACACAATTAATTCACTGACAAAAACAATCAGTGCTTGGTGTTTTATGAGAACTCATCACGCGGTCCGTTTATGGCGCGCGGAGACGGTCTGTGTCACGCTACAAAGGTTTCGACAGGCCCCAAGCCCCCGTCCGAAAGGCGTTGAAATCTCACCTCGTTGTAGTAGGGGCAGTTGGTGGACTCCTTCATGGACGTGTACTTCTTGTCATCGCCGATCTCCACGCATACCACCGGGTCCATGTTGAGGCCAATGAGCTGGCGGGCCTCGATGATCGTGATGCTTATCTGATGGCGAGACGAGAATTCGTCAGGGCTGACCAGCTGGAACATGAGCGTTTTCAATAAAGCGCACGAGTCATTACCCTCGACGTAATCGAATGGTTACCCCCCCCCCCCACACACCCCCTCATTCTTTGCTTTTCACAGTCTTCCATTTCAACCGTGACATCTCCTGAGGCTAATACAACATTTGAAAGGCAAAGCTCGTTGAGCTGCAGGTATCTCTTTGGTATAATTAACCTTTAGATAAGAAGAGAGGTAGACATAAAGGCTGGATGGGGAAAGCATTGACAATAACAAGGTAAAAGTTTGTTGCTGTGAATCATCTCACTGCTCTCATGTGACGCATATTTGAAGATACGACCGCTGCTTTCGCAAAAAAACAATCTGCTGAAAGTTGCAAAGGTATGATTTACTTTGAAGCCGTCTTGGACAATAACGTGTCGCTGTAAAGCTCCGTTTTCCAAAAAAGGAAATCCAAAAGGCAGCATCTGGCGTTCTTTCAACACTTTCAAGAGTGAATGATATGTACAAGTAGCAGACGTCATGGGCTCCCACCAAATAGCATCCATTTTGGTGGAAAAACAAACGTGACAATGACCATATTTGGACATACGCGAGGCGGCGATCTATTAGTTTTGTGACAACAACTATTTTTGTTTTGAAGTAAACATTTGTACGATGAGTGTATTGTTTGTCCGCAAAGCTCTGAAAAGTACATTAGCACAACAACTGTCCTAGCTAGTCTACAACATTAAATAGTGAGACAATAGTGCCACAATTCCTCCCCAATTCTGTCTTATTCAAGAGTTTTAGGCAAAATCAATACATTGTGTCACGTTGCTAAAAGAGATGAGCTAGCATGTTCGCCAAAACGGCAAACCTGGTAATCCACCGGTCGTCCAGAACTCGGTTCCATCTTGATGTCTGGTTTGGATCTGCAAAAATGAGCACAAATGTTTTTTCCTCCCCCTATTCACTAGTATTTCACTTGATGTTGATATCTGCGTTTATGCACAATGTTTTTGACGATGTAGAAAAAGTCGAGACCTCTTATTGGATATGTTGGTGGTGACAGCAGTGACAGAAGCCAGAGAAACGGCATCCGGTTCCAACATTCCGGCGAGACGCATCGCCTTCTTGTCCAGGTCGTCCATGTCGAGCACTGCTGGCTCATCTGAGTTATTACAGGGAAAAAAAATAAATGTTTTTGGATGTGAAGAATTCTTTTGAAATTGTCACAGAATGGGTTGTGCTTCAACGTTGGCAGCGTCGTCTATATTTCAGTGGAGCCTTGACATCTAAATGCTGCTGGGACATGCGCCTGAATTAAAAAAAAAAAAAAAGCTGAATTGGTCTCAAGACTTGTTCTTTTACCTTTCTTGTAATCGTCTTTGGAGCTCCTGATCTTGCCAAGCTTCATGGCCGCAAACACTCCTTTCCCTGATCTGACAATGGCACAAGAGGGAAGTGATATCACAAACAGGCGCTCGATTCTCCAAAACAAGCGCCCTTCGAGGTCACTTTCAATCACTGGGCCCAACGCCACCGGAGTGACTGACACTGATGAAGAGGCAACCAAACACCGGCAAGTCAATCATAGCGACGTGGAAGTCCAGCCAGGCCAACGCTTGAGTTCGTCACACCGGCCCACGATTGATCAAAGTCAAGCGCAGACAAAAAAAAAAAAAAAGTGTCCAGTTACCCCACTTTTGTTTTATCTGGATCACATTTCCCGGCGACGACAAAGACTTGTGATGTCACCGGCGACAGCCCACAAATGAGCAGCCTGAATAATTAAGAATGGGTGTGATCATCCCATCCAATTTTCTGGGGGTGGGGGGGGCTATGGATGCACGTCAGCACATTTAATGAATGCGCTTTTGCCTTTGTAGCGTTCACAATCGGTAAACTTTATCTGGATCTTGTTTCTGCTGCCATCCTCGTCGCCAGTGTGGAAAAAAAAACAGGTGGAAAGTTGCGGTGGCGTTCAAAAGCACACTTTTTGAGAAGACCGATGCGTCTCACTAAATAAGAATATCGGTGCAACTTTTCAGTGGCCTTTCAACCCCCAAAAAGTGAAACTCAATAAGCAGAGTCCAAAAAAATTTTTTTGGAATGATTTCATCTTAGAACTAAAGAAAATGGCCAACTCGACACACTACTCATCTAAATAACTTCACGTCTTGAAATCAACGTTATCAGCGTCCTGGCTTGTTCGACAGTATCATAGATCATTCGTCGGTCACCGCGGCAACATTGAAGAAGGCGTTGATCTCCTCAACGTATATATATATATTTTTTTTTTTGCATCGGTTAGAAAAACAGACAACAAAACAACCAAAAGAGCATCGTATGAAAAGACAGTACGTTGGTTCACATACATACCGACGACACGAAACACTTCGTCTACTCAATGAAGGTCCAGTCCTTGTGAACTTATTTGAGTGTGATATTTGTCTTCAGCCGAGCGCTGCGGGTCTTAAAAGAAGCGAGCCGGTGAGACCGATAGGCGGGTGACGCACGGATGGAAGGAAGGAGGGAGGGGGCACATGGAGGGAGGGCGCGAGGGATGTGGCGGCATATTATTGGGGCTAGTGTTACCGTCCAAGTCATTAAAAGTGGACTAAAATGCATCTCTCATATCATCGGACAAAAAAAAAAAGGACATCAAAGTGCCCACCCAGAAAACAGGCGAGCTGTTGGGCCATGTGGGCACTTTCCAGCGGCATTCTTTGGAAACAGACTTTTTATTTTTATGGTTCTACATATTTTATTCCAATTAGAATAAGAGTATTAAAATATGCTCATTAATTCAATGTTCTAGCTGTGGGGGATTCAATTAAACATGCATGCGTTGCCGAGCGCATTTCGAATGGACCGCAAAAAATCTTTGAAAAATGGAAAAAGTGACTCACTCTATTTTTTGGTATCGCAGGATTTGAGCTTCGAGGTCACAATGGAACTTTTGAAATGAAACATCCCGCATCTTTCCGTCTTCGAAGGACTCACGACGACAAACAATTCGGACAAGTGAGAGCTCGCTGATGCATCGTCACCGTCATGGCGGAGTTGTAAACCGAAGGAGTTAACTCATTTCAGTACCAGCCCATTCTAGACCAAGTCTGAAAAGACGTTTAAAAACGTCTTTGGGAGCGAATGAGTTCATTCTTTCTGACGACGTTCCAATTTGGGAGCCGGCGTCACGTGCGCTCGCTCGTGCGCGTTGGGACTCACTTTCTGAACGTCGGTATGGATCCCTGCAACGATCGTTTTGCAGACGCCCCGGAGCCGCGGCTGTGCCCCGACAGCAGGCTGTCCGTCTCGAACGTAAACATGCCGTTGCGGTCGTCGGGAACATCCAGATGCTCGCCGTGGCTCCACAGGGCCGCCGTGCCGTCCATCGGCTGGTATCTGATCTCGATGGTAACGCTGGTCTGGAACCCAGAGAAGGAGGATGTGGTGAACTCGCGTCGCATTTATGAAGACTCACCCTTTCACGCACCCTGTAGCCCAAAAGGTGTCAAACTCAGACTGTGGAGGACCGCTGGCCTGCATGTTTTCCAGGTCTGACTGTTGCGACACAACTGATTGAAACGATCAGATCATCAGCAAGCTCTGCGGAAGCCCGACATTGAAGCTGTTCATTTGAATCAGGTGTGTTGCAACGAGGGAGGCTTGGAAAACATGCAGGACAGCGGCCATCCAGGACCGGAGTTTGACACCTATGCAAGTGGAACCTGTAAGGGTTCATCGACTTCAAATCATGGATTTGTTGTCGCCGAGACTAGCTCTTAAAATCAACAAAAATCTGGAGGTTTTTTTGGGGAGAAATTATTTCTTTCCACATTACAAGTCAAAGATAACAATAAAATGAATATCCGATTTTGGCTGATTTATCGCCTGTTGTGAAGCAAAGCAAATAAAGGATGATGTTTTGTTCTGTAAATTGTAGTAAACATTGAGGAAAAAAAAGTTATGGGATTCATTCTACATTTTTTTTCTCCAACTCATCGGCCGATGAATCCGTTTCTGAATTTGATCCTGCCAAACGGAATCATCCTAACAAAAATCAGTCAGGCCCGAGAAATGATTCTAAACTGCTTCATTTTCCAAGTTAAACATGACTGACTTCGTGTTTTCTGCACCACTCCCGTTGATATATTTCTGCCTTTCGTTTCAAGCTGCGAATGTGCTTTGTTTTTTCCAAATGTATCTGCTGCGCGATTCTTCCCGACCCCGTCGCAGTTGCACATCATTTAAAGCAGCTTAAGGCGAACTCCTGTCTGAATATCAGATTGAATGCATTTAATGACGTGTGAAAAAAAAAAAAAAACAGCTTTCGTCGGAGGACACGGGCCCCGCTTGATGCTGTAAATCATCTCTTCGGTGCCTGCTCGCTGTAATTTGGTTCAGAGTCATTTCATTTTTCTTCTGTGCCCCTTTGGGGCATTTTTTGAGGGGGGTGGGGGTGTCAATATTCTTCTGTTAATTTTTGATGAAAGCCAATTTATTACAAGCAGAAAGACGGATGAGAGCAAGCGCCGGAATGCATTCTTTAGCGCTTCCTGGGCTTCTTCCTCATATTCTCACAGGGTCATCAGTCTGGTTTTTATTTTGTGTTGCTACAGCAACCACGCCAGGGTGCAAAGCGGCAAAAACAAAAGCGTTCAACCTTGAGTCTGCTTTCCGCTCAGCCTTCGAGTTCTTAATTGTTTGGATGCGCGCATGGAGCCACTTTATGCGTTCGTGTTAAGTCTTAGAAGAAAAAAAAAAAAAGCGCTCCCGCGGTGCGCGTTCTTGTCTGAAAAACATCACATCAGCACGCCCGCATCCTTCATCACAACTCCGCACCGCCTTCAACCCACCCGCCCCATTCACAGCCGCCATCATCCTCACGCTAATCTTTGCGCCTTTGCAGCGCTTTAAAAAAAAAAAGTTTCCCTCAAGAGCTAGTTAGTGGAAAGATACAATTCAGCCGTCGTCGCCTAGAGACCAATCCATTTTTCCTCGGTTCAAACGTAATGAAAGTGCTCCTCTTGCGCTAACGCCTGATCTTTCTTGTGTGCGAACTCAAGAGCAAAACTATTCCCGAATCCGGACTCACGTTTAGGGACGTGTTGTTATCGTCTATGAGTGTGTCCGTCAGCTCAAGCTGCCCCTCCTCCGCCACCTTCTGGAGCACCATGCAGAAAGTCCCCACCAATCTGCAGAGGGGGTTGAAAACATAACAAATCTATATGCGCCGTTCCGTATTGACGTCCTCCATCACGAGTGGCAAGGACGTCGAATCGTTCTTACCGGGGGGCATTTTTCATGCTTGTGCGTTCAGACCTTGTGTGGGGTGAAAGCGAATAGTGTGGCAGTCACGGAGGCTGGTGTTTGGACAACGGCGTTTTTGTCATCAGCTCATTTTCAGCGTGTTACGCTTGACAAGAAGCAGAAGTTCAACGCGACATGCGGACACGTTTTAAAAAAACCAACACTACAGCTCTCCTTTTTTGGAGCTGCAACATGTATCTTTATCTATTTGAGCTATATTAGCCTACTATCAAAATCGTTTTCCATTTTCAAACATTTTTTTATAAAGCTCAAGGAGCCACTAGATGTCGCAAAAGAGCCGCATGCGGCTCTGGAGCCGCGTGTTGCCGACCCCCGGGCTAGAGGCTTTGCTGCACATTTTAATCCAGCGTCGAGAAATGTTTTCCTCGTTTGACAAATCCTCGCCGAGGCTTGCCGTGCACCACAGCCAAAGCAGACGGCGTCGTCAACGCCTGCTGAAACTCGGCTTCTTATTGCCCGCGTCAAGCAGTCCTCATTGTGACACACGCTGATCCCGCTGCGAATCCTTCCTTTCTCGGCTGCGTGGTTGACTGCGTCCTGAGCCCATCGCGACTTTTCTTGCTTAACGGGTTTGGAAATGTCAACGTACACAGACGCGTTTGAAAACAAAGAGGATCACAAAATTCACGAGAAAAGAACCTATTCGATATCATTAGAAGACTGATTTGTAGAGGTTATTTAATTCGGGTTCGAGAAGCATAATTGAGCCTTTGCTTCGAAGATGACCACTTTTCTATTTCAAGCGCGGAAATGGCAAAGACAGTTAATTCCCCAAAGCCTTCAACATGTTATGTGCACTTTGTAGACACACGGATGAGCTCATGACTTGCTGATGACTTGTGATAGATTAAGACACCTCAATTTGGGTTCATAATTAAATAAAATAAAACCTTCTCATCCTGCCTCAAAAAAAAAAAAAAAAAAAAAAATCATGGCTTCATTGCTCCCAAGCAGATAATTAGAGAAAAACGTACAGTACCGTAAGAATGGCTATATTGCTTACATACACCACCGAATTGGCCAATTAGAGCTGTTGAATAATTGAAAGCACGCCCCCCCCCCCCAAAAGTGATTTCAGACCACAAACCAACTAGCAGATGAGGAACACACAGTGCGGTCGCGGGCTTGCCTGCACTCCAATGGTAAACACCAAGCAACTGAAACGTGACATCCCATATCTGGGTTGCGAATATTTATTCAAAGAGTCACCGGATGACGCACGCTAATGATCATAAATACACATAAATCACGGCGGCAAATATCAATGGCTGTGATGTTTCTCATTAGTCCGTATGCCAAGGCGGCGTGAAATCAAACGCACTTTGTGATGAAAGCACCGTCCATCATGGGACACTCCCCCACTCCCACCCCAGTGTCCGTCATCTGATTTGTCAGGAGATCACCGAGTGAGAAATGGGGCCCACGAGTGCCCATCAAACACATTTTCCTTCATGACAAAGACTATAGTTAAACACTGCGGTTGTGGTTTGCATTCCATTACACAAACACGTGAGTCAATTTTGTACAAGCACTTGGAGGTTCCCAACTTTGGCGGGGAAACGTAGTGCGCCATTTAGGAGTGAAAAGTGAAATCGCCCGATGCGGCTTTTACCTGTTACTGAAGACTTTGCTGTAATTGTACACTTGGATCTCCAGCATCTCGCTGCCATCCAGCCTGCTCGCAAGTGGCCATCGGAACATCTGAAGAGGACACACACACACACACACACACACACACACATTCTTGTACTTGTGGCACAGTGAGGACCAAGTAAAAAAAAAAAAGGGAAAAAAAAAGAGGGCCTACAAACCGAGGACCACGCGCGCGCGCGCACACACACACACACACACACACACAATTCTATTAAGAAATCATGTC
>CAAKHF010018013.1:0-12421 GCA_901007745.1 Hippocampus kuda | reverse complement strand
GAGCATTGTTTACTGTTATATACAATTATTTTACGGTGGCGCATTGCACCCACTTGATCAGTTTATCAAGTGAATGACCTGTAATACATATGATAGTCAGTTAAAGAGCCTTACAGTTGCTTTATTCATTTTATCTTATAATTGCGAGATCCTCCATAATTGAAGTCCAACGCTGCCTGTCAGAAGAAAACCCACCCAGAAACCAAGACCCTTTACAATATTGGAAATGGAACCAGAAAATATATCCACATATGCATCAACTTTCATTTAAAACTCTCTGCTCACCATCGTCATCTGAACCATGTGAAAGAGTATTTTCTGAGGCTGGGGAGCTGGTGTCTAAGAGGAGAAATCGCCTTGGAGCAAAGACACTCCAAAAACATTTGTTCCTCAATAAAAATTCACAAACTAATCACTTTTTTGTCTTTTATTTCACGATTCAACAAACATTTGCTACGTAAGTTAAAAATTGTAACTGAATTGTAACTCAAATTTGCGATATTTTACATACCAACTCAGTTTAGCATTTACACAAACAAGGAATATCTTTACCTGCAATGATTTTATAACTACTGCAGGGGTCACTATTGGGTGACCAACACAGTGTCAATACAGTGCTGACACAGTTTGTGAACTTGTTTGTGAACGTGTTTTGGCTGCCGCTGCTCAACCCGTATTGTTTTGTGTTTTTTGTTATTGTAAAGTGTCCTTGGGTGTCTTGAAAGGCGCTTATAAATAAAATGTATTATTATTATTATTATTATCATCGTTCCATCACTAGTCCTGCCTGCCTTCCTCGCTTGGGGCTCGACTTGCACTCATGGTCAGAATACTTACAAATAAGATAAGATAAGATAAGATAAGATAAGAAAACCTGTATTACTCTCGCAATGGAGAAATTCCCATTTCACAGCAGCAAAGTTATGAAAGGAAGAAGTAGAACAACAAAATATAGGAGCTGCTGGAAAGGCAGCCACTCACGCGGCGCCATTTTGAAGTCAAAATAACAAAAATAACACAACACAACACATAGGACACAAGACAGTCGTGCAATCTTCACCACTTTTCTGCATACAAATAATTGAGCAATGAACTTTAAATGAACTTCAAACTCTTTAAAACATGGCACATTTCACAGGTTGGTGGTAAAGGTGTTAGGGAGGGGCCAGCCAGGCAGCCTCCTCACCCAGAGTGCTCTGCACCTCACACATGATCCTCGTCAGCTCATCACCCACCAATATGATCGTTTGGACTGGTATAAGTTGGCTCACAAACCAGTTCTCAATGCAAGTTACCACCTGTGGTGAGCTCTGTTGGCATCTCCTGAAGTTTTCGTTTCCTGTGCAGACATTTCCTTGTGGACTCCTCGTGCTTCTCCCTCAACTTTTGAGCAAGTCCCAGTTTTTTCCCTGAGTGAGGGTTTCACATCCTGTACAAGACATTTCCCTGTGGATTCCTCGTGCTTCTCCCTGAGTTGACTTTGCAAAGACTAATAAACAATGCCAAGCGTTGGCTTACACCAGGGGTAGGGAACTCTGGTTCCTCGAGAGCCATATCCTGCCTGTTTTAGAGCTCTCCCTAATCCAACACACCTGATTCAATTGATCATGATCATTTCAGGCATCGACAGCGCTTGCTGATGAGCTGATCATTTCAATCAGGTGTGTTGGAGTAGAGAGAGATCCAAAACAGGCAGGATGCGGCTCTCAAGGAACCGGAGTTCCCTACCCCTGGCTCACACCGTACCTGCCTGTTGTCGTGCAATTGCGGTCACATACAAACCTTAACAAAAAGTTGTTTTTGATTTTGTGGTTCTCAATGTTAAATGTTATTTAAAGACCCTGTGATGCAAAAAAAGTTGATTGAAAAATTTGTTAGACCCTGAGTATTGTAAACAAGCCTGCCATATTTGAATGAATTTAAAAAGTATATCAAATGCTTTAAAATGGTGAAATCGAGACTGTCTCAGCTCTCAGATGCTGTGGGTGCCCCTCTTGACGCCTCAATTAGTAGGTTCTCACGTACTGTGCTCAATGTCTGCCGTTACAGTGAGCGGGGGCGTCACATCGGTTTTATAGATAAGGGGAGGCTCAGAATGGGAGCAGTTAGTTTCACAAGCAGCAAACAAAGACTGATAATACAGTCCTTCTATTTCATGGGAAGCATGTGTACAACCGCACCAACGTGCATGCAAAACTATATGCATACAAATGTCACAAAGACAAGTCCATTTTCAATTCACAAAATAATTTGAGAAATGTTCATGAAATGAAAATCAAATTAACAGCTGCAATTGCCAGCTATTTGGTGGGTCCAAGCATCAAAGAGCGCCGTCAAATTTTAAGGGTGACAAATCGGTCTACTCACAAAAAGTTGTTTTTGTTTGGCGTGACTTTGGCTCAACACTCTGCCCCAAAATACTTTTGAAGTCGCAGAGACTACATTTTAGCACAAATGGGTGTAAATTGTTTCAGAAAAAAAATGCTGAATGATGTTTAAATTAAACAAAGCAATTATATAGCCTTGAAAATATCTGGGACAGGCTAATTTGGCTTGTATCTATCTCTTGGCTCTCTCCGCTTTGCAAACATTACTTACCTAAATAAAATTCACTTGTTTCATTTTGTAGAAAAAAAAGCAGCTCAGATTAACTTGCATGCCAGAGTGGTAGAAATGGGCCAAATTATAATTACTAAATCACTAGCAGTTGCGACAGAGCCACTAATGAATGACAGCACTCATTACTTCTATAGTTGAGGAGGCCCGATTCATGCCAGGAGCCCAATTGCGTTCCTGGGCCCATTCTAGCCATGTCCAAAACATCTGGACAACTAAAAAAACAAAAAAAAACAAAAAAAGAGAGTTGAACACTTTAATTCACAATTCAGGACTTTATTATCAGTCTTTGCAGATGCTTTCAACACTTCAAAACATTTTAATGCACACTACCTACAAAAAGTTAGGGATATTTGGGTGATTCAGGACAAGCCTTAAGAATTGACCTACTCTAAGCTTGTCCAGGTGTTAAATGTTTCAGTACTTCTTGCTGTTCTCTAACGAGGCGCTTAACAGCAAAGTCCACAACAGATGTTTGATCCTTGAATCAACCAATGAATGGCGCGGTTTAATTAGAGCTGGCGTTTCAACAGTCATACTCATCATGCTGTTCACATTTTGACATCATGAGACCAAGATGGCGCCTCACAATGGATCAACAGTACCTTTCCATTGTGATGCTTCAAACAGGACGTTCTCAAGTGGAAGTGGCCACTGACCTCAGAGTGCCATCAGCAGTTGCAACAGAGATACCGAGAGACTGGAAGAGTCACAGAAAGATGTCGAAGTGGACGCCCTTTGGCCATACATCATGCTGATGACCGCTACATTGTGGAGAACGCCCTGAGAATCCGGATGATGAATGCCACTCAACTCCAGGCACGTTTAAGGGAGGTGACAGGCAACTACGGGTCACGTCAGACCATGCAAAACCGTTTACATCAGCGTGGTGAGTGTGCTCGGTGACCTGCAAGGGTACCTGGCCACATCACCAGGCGCAGGCATCATCGT
This sequence comes from Hippocampus kuda, assembly GCA_901007745.1. NCBI lineage: Eukaryota > Metazoa > Chordata > Actinopteri > Syngnathiformes > Syngnathidae > Hippocampus > Hippocampus kuda. Next base: position 8,854 of record CAAKHF010018013.1, on the reverse strand, counting down.
CACGCATGGGCCAGGGAGCATTTACACTGGACGAGGGACCTGTGGGCCTCAGTGCTGTTCTCAGATGAAAGTCTGTTGTCACCAGACGACCTTTTGGTGGTGGCCGTGTTTACAGTGTGGGCAGGTGTGTCCAATCTGAACAGAACTGCCCTACATTTTGTGAATGGTCCAGTGAGAAGCCCATACAACCCGAATAACATTATTCATGCAGTGATTTTGCCCCGACATGAACAACACGGGCCTAATTTCATCTTCATGGACGACAATGCCCAAGTTAATGGAGGTTGCACCGTCAGGGTATGGCTGTTGGCCTGCACCTTCTCCGGAGCTGAATCTCATTGAAAACCTGTGGGATCATCATCTGAGTCGCCATGTAGAGAGGATCCAAACTCTGCACCACAGAACTTCAAAGCCTTTAGGGCTGCCCCTCAAGAAGAGTGAGATGCCATGCCTCAGCAGACAATAAGTCGACTTGTGAATAGCATGAGACGTCGTTGTCAAGCTGTAATTGATGCTCAAGGGCACATGACGAGTTATTGGGACGTTGACATTTTTTGTTGTGCTGTACCCACTATTGTTAACTTTTGTTTCAATGAATTATTTGAGATGAGGAAATCACCCAAGCATCCTTCTACTAAAATGTCCTATTTCATGATATGGTGTCACTGTAGCATGAACGTTTTACATTTACCATAAATTTCAAATGAAAGCCAAATATCCCGAACTTTTTGTGAGTAGGAAAAAATACCATCACAAAAATTAGTACAGTGTCTTTACTTCATCTTTTTTAAATCAGTATGGGGTTTCTGATAAAAGTGGAGCAGAAAACGTTCATTTTCAATATTACCTGTTTGAATTTTATTGTTTTACATTCTCGTTGCATCTGGTGGGCGACTCATGTAATCCTGAAGGGCTTGATGTAAAGGCAGCCATTTGTTAATTGATGCCTTAAAAGCTAATATCCATCTGGAAAAGAAAAAAAAAAGAAAATTTCTGTTCCGACTAGTTTACTTTCCACCAAAATACTAAATGACTGCCAAACACAAGCATCTAAAATAATTGATGCCACAACATATATTTCTTTCAAAAATATCAAGCTAAAATGTCAAGACGAAAATCTGTGAGTCAGTGAGATATGAAAACATACAATACATATTTATTTACATAGCGCTTTCACAACAGCTTCAGCTGTACCAAAGCGCTTTACAGAACAGTTAATATTTTGTCAAAGAAATCCAAGAGTTTTATTTCCAGCCATACCACCCAGCCTTATGAAGTGGTGCAAAAATATGTGCCTCAATATCTCTATTTAAACAGTCCATAATGGTACGCACTATATATAATAATATAATATATATTGTAAAGTGTGTCATGCATCTGGTGGGTAAATATCACATAAAAGCGTACAATTCCAAATGAAAGTATGAATTTACCGCAATTGTTTGTGATACACAGATTGCATGTGCCATTATCGCGTTTGGATTTATAGTGCCACCCTCACACACAACCAACATGATTTATTAATGGCATCCTCGAGTACAAGAAGTGTGGCACAAGTTTTCTTGTCACAAAGTAATTCACACTTGTTAGACCTCTATTGAAGGGTGAGTGGATTAAATGTGTTACGTTTGCTACCATGTCGCTCTTTGACCTCCGACGATGCAGCTCAGCGAGCTGTTTGCCCACGCTGTTACTTCCTGTGGTCTGTGTGGCTTTGCAGATTTAATTTAGATTGTACAAACTTTCAGGGTGCCCTGATCGCCGGCTGTGTAAACAAAATGTTTCCACTTTCTCATTCTGTGCGTCTTTTTTTTTTTTTTTTAATGAACTGTGGACAAGCCACTGGCTTAACTACTAGAAAATTATACAACATAGTGATTCGTGGAGACATTTGTTTTGTGAATCCTTTATCATGTTCAATAAAATAAAATAAGAATAAAAGCCTCCTACCTTTTAGTCTCATTCGGATTGTCTGCACAGAAGTAGAAAGTCTTAAACTCTTCCGATGGGGGTTTCAGCTCAATGGTTGATTTCTTGCCTCCAAAATTTTGTTCTCGCACCATATACCCCTGAAGATAGATCCCGCCTAAAGAGAAAAAAAAGAGTGTGATGTGATGAACTCATAGCATAAGTTTAAAGGCTGACAACCCCTGAGCTACATATTTGCATTTATCATCATGTGGGGTGCTTGTGTGGTTGAGTTGTTTAAATAACTGCAATGTGTTAGGAGCATTGTCCAGGACCTGCTCCACATGGAAATGTGCCTTAGGATAACTTTTATGGTGGATTGGCTCAATAAAATTCATTAATGGGAGCTGCTTAACACATTTTCAATACCTTTGAATCTCTCTTTCGAGGTTTAGATGCACAGTTGTGCATTAATATAAAAGTACAGTGGTACCTCTACTTACGAAATTAATTGGTACTGGAAGAAATTTCTTAACTAGAAATTTTTGGAAGTAGAGACGTGTTTTCCATGAATACGCCCAAATCCGTTCCAAGTCCCCCCACCCAAAATATCAGACATAAATGTTTTCTAAAGCATAAAAATGCATCAAGATATGTAAAATAATATATATATATATATGTTACAATTAAATTATTGCATAATAAATGAGAATTGTGCATAATGTAAAAAACAAACAATAGAGTAAAGAATAAAAATGATGGTCATTTAACTTTTAACTGCGTCCTCATCGTGTTTTTTTTTTTGCCGTCTTTAGTTCATGTTCTCTCTCAGAAGTGGTTTTTGCCTGGCATTTTGTCAAAAACTGATCCAAAGACATTTGCTTTTGTCGGCTTTTAACAATCCTTCGAAAATGTCCAAGAAAAACAGCATGGTGAGCGATCGCCCGACTGGTGAACACTTTTTCTGGGTGATTCACATTTACAAACTATTGGAACGCCTCATGGTCCGAGAGGCGCATAGACACATAGACACAGACGGTAGAGGTCCCTCTTAGCCAATAGGATGCCAGGATGATACTCGGTAATAGCCAATTTTATTTATTGATCTACACCAGTGGTTCTTAACCTTTATTGGAGGTACCCTTCATTATTGAAAAATAAAAATGTGAATTTTTTACAAATTCAAGACATTAAAAAACACATTTATTAAAAACAGAAAAAAGTAAATAAAATTACATGGCATTAGGTTTTTTTTTTTTTTTGTATGACGTACTATCACGACAGTCACACGGTGACTACTGAGTGAACGAAATTTCCCGTAGCACTGATTGGACAAGCTATCTAATATGATCATCTGCAGCCAGCGATGGCCAAGTGGGCATGTCAAAACTAATTGACATCTTGAGTCGGGTGTGTCCTAACCTCCATGGCAGAGGCTCCGTCGAACCCCTGAGACCAATTCACCGAGCCCCTAGGGTTCGATCGAACCCAGGTTAAGAACCACTGATCTACACATGTAGACACATTCGGTTGAGGTCCCTCTTAGCCAATGAGATGACAGGAAATGCTCAGTAATAGCCAGTGGCAGAGCAGCTATAAGTAGGTTGCGTTCAGGAAACTCGGAGCTATGAATAGCAGCCCATAGTGTCTTTTTTTTTTACCTTTCGTATCTTGAAATTTCTTTCGTAACAAGAGTCAATATTTTCCTGTTGAGGCATTTCGTAACTTGAAAATTTCGTATGAAGAGACGTTTGTAAGTAAAGGTAGCACTGTACTGCCAAATCCCATACCTACACTTTTAACAGATTATATTTCCATACCATGTGCGTGGGTTGCACGGATACCACTGTACAAGTAGAGGCAACCATCCTTCAAAATGGAGTAGTGCTGCACCCAGGTGTCCTTGCTTTTGTCCATTTTGTGAAGCAACCCAAGGCACTCAGGGTTTTTCACAGCTAGTGGAGGGAGACTCGAGTTGTGTCTGGTGACATCCACCCACACGTGGTGCTGAAACATGAGAGATGAGGAGATTAGTATTAGCCGGACTGCTAAATATAACAGATGATTAGTGTCTGTCAGCAGACGCCCGATAGACAAGTTCCTTTCCGGTTCTATACAATAGTCAACAGGCATTTTTACATGCCCTAAATTAGCAAATGTTGAGGCATTTGGGCACAAAGTAGGCCGTGTTTCTCTTTTTATTTACTTGATATGTTGTACTGCATTGACATTCAACTATGAAGATAATTTTGTTTGGACTTAACCACTAATGTTAATATCTCTAAGTTTTCAAAGTACCATATTTTCCGCAAGACAAGGCGCTTTGGATTATAAGGCTCATCTTCAATGAGTGGCCTATTTTAAAACTGTTTTCATCTATAAGCATTATAAGGTGCAGAGAATAGAAGCTACAATAGTGGCTGCGGTTGCGTGATGGATCCAGTCGAATACAATACAGCTTTAATTATATAAAGCCCTGGCTGCGGTTGTGTTATGCATACATAGATGGAGCTATTCAAAAGGGAATACAATACAATACAATACAACTTTATTTATACAGAGGATTCACAACCGCTGCAGCTGTAACAAAGCGTTTTACAGAACATTTAAAATACTACGTCCAAGAAATCAAAATATTGATCCATATCTAGCTCCCTCAGGATGTAGCATGAAGCACGACACGAAGCCCATAAAAATACAAGGTTTATTCCTTGGCATAAATACAAATGACATTACAAAACAATAAATGAAAGAACAAAGATATGGAGACAATTGATTCAACAAAAAGGCGCACAAACCTCATGGGTTCACATCCATAAGGGGCTAAATATCCTTAGAAGTCTTGCTTGTCTCCTTCCTTCGTTTAGTCAGTTGTTAACTGTGCTTTTGGTATTATCTTCCTTTCATAATGGCTACACAGAGCTCACAAAATAGTTGTCTGTTTGAGTGTGTGTTAGCGAACGCACATGCCAATTAGTGTCGGGTAGAACCCTTTTAGGTTACAATTGGTTCTTGCTAGTAATCACCACGAGATGGCATAACAGGGAAACAACTCAATGGTGAATATAACGAGACTGTAGCTAGCACCATACATGAGGCGCAGATTATAGGGCGCACAGTCGGCTTTTGGGAAAATTGTATGCTTTAGGTGCGCCTTATAGTGCGGAAAATACGATAATCTTTTTTTTTTCCAGTGGGTGTTGAGAATGTTGATTAAGTTTTCATATATTTTATGTTATGTTATTTGTATTTATTTACTTTACTTCAGTGGTTTGCAGTACTAAAAGGGGAAGGCAATCCCAAAATATTCTTTACAATATTATGTTCTGTACCCCCACTAGTCTTAATATGGTATTCCGATATAATATTAGATTTGTGGAAAAGCATAATCCACCTGTTTTTGCCCATCTCAGGGGGTGTCCATTTTACCACTTCCTGTAGACTGAAAATGACATCACAGTTGCTCAGGTCTCAGCTAACATACCAATCATGACTCAGCTTAAAAAAAACAGGTGAGTTGTGATTGGTCGTTTCCTGAGACCTGAGAGTATCTGTGAGATCATTTTCAGTCGACCAAAAGTGGCAAAATGACCGCTCCCTGTGTTGAATTAAAAAAAAAAGGTCTGTTTTGCCATTTAACTCATATTCCACATACTGTACACAATACTAATCAGATTGCTGTGTTTAGATGAGTGGAGACACATAGAACATATTACTGTCAAGCAAATTTTGGGGTTAACTTCCCCTTTAAATATCTCTGCATAATGGTTTAATTAGCCAAGTCAGCCAGGCTATCATGACCCATTGGTGTCTGCTAGCCTCAAGCCGGACGGAGTGACAAACAAAGGCACACGCACTTCTAGTGCACATGTAAAGAGTACCTGATTTCCTGCATCTAATTTCTATCACCTTCCCCCTTCCGGTACCCCTACCACATCAGTACACGCAGAATTATTCTATGATGCCTAAATGGCAACCATGTTGGCAGGGACGACATTCCATCAAAAGCAATCCATTACGCTAATGCATGGACATTAGCTTAGCATTAGGCACGCAGCACGGAAGAAACGTGTACCTATTCAAATCTATGGCTGTTGTTTACTGGAGCAAGCGCTGATCATGTAGTTAGTTTACAAGTCTCTCCCACGCGCTATATTTGGGACCGTGTTCTTTTTGCATCTAAATGTCACAGATGTGGAAAAAAAAAGGAAGCATGCTGAAATCATGTCTCCAAAGGTCACGAAAACACTAAAAATAATTATTTAGTAATGGATGCGGTGGTTTCGAATAAAGTACTTCAGTTGAATCTGCTTTGACGGACGACCCTTTCCTCCATTGGTCTGTGAAATTGAGGTTCCACTGTACTTTGGTTTCCTCGCACATTCGGAAATTGTGCATGTTCAGTTAACTGAGGACTCTCAAGAACATAAAGCAGGAATGGATGGATGTGTAGTGACCTCACAACCTGTGTTGTTTTTTGTCCTTTCGGGAACAGCGTTCACTACAGTGGACAGCCTATCATAAAATCAGGTTACTGCTTATCATTATTGGAGCATGAAAGGGTTAAAATGGGCAGACACACCATCCCAAAAAGTGGATATGTTTGTAGAAAAGACAACATCTAATTGTGCAAGGTTAAAATACATTTCACATAACACGAAGTTGTGGGATTGTAATGGGTATATTACCAAAATGTTCCGAATAGTATTTTAAATGACCATATTGGCCCGAATATAAAACGGCCCTGATTATAAGACGACCCACTCTTTTTCAAGACTCAAGTTTGAAAAAAGACTTTTTGAACACCAAATTAATTTTTATACAGAAAATAATTACAGTACATATGAAACAAATGATTAGAACAATATATTTGAGAGGAAAAGCATGTTATTTTGCCTCATTCAAATCTTAATATCTGAACATTTAAATATGTAAACTAAAGTGCAATCACATTCGTAAATGAATGGCTTCTGATTTTTGAAATGTAAATTACATCATAACTTCTCCTCAGTTGCCGGTTAACCTGGCCAATCTTCGACCCACTTTTCTCCAGATTGTTACTACATTTCTCCATTTTCTGATATCTCTTCTATTATTTTCTTCTCTTTGCTTTCTTACCGCTATTTTTTATTTTTCTTCTTCATGCTACCGCTATTTTTATTTTTATTCTTGGTGGCAGGGGTTCACTTTGGCCTGGGGACTCAAGTTCAGCATTCGCTTCAATGATATCTGGCGCCATCTAGCGTCGTGAATGAGTATAATATCTAGACCCCGATATATAAGACGACCCCCACTTTTTCAGTCTTATTTTAATGCAAAAAACACCGTCTTATATTCGAGCCAATACGGTACGACATCAGTGCAAATTATTTAGCAGCATGTAGACATTCAGTAGTCAGTATAGTTCATAAAAAAAAACGTTCAGTATTTCACTGAATATGACCAGTTTTAATCTAAATTATCACCCAAACTGTTTGCAGTTGACTTTGGGCTTGCATTCACCTTTTGCTTAACGGCTTGACTCGTACCTGTTTAACAGGATGAAGGGCTCTTTCCATCGCTCCCAACCACCTAAATCCACAACAAAAGTTGATTACATACACAGCGGTACACATCTTTATGCATTAAAAAGTTGTATCTACTGTTTCATCTCCTGGTTGGAAGTTGCACAAAGGTAGTACACTCTATTCGCCGATAGAGGATGGCACTTGAACACAAAAGGCTTCCCAAGGGAAAGATCCGGCCCCACCTCAGCGCCTTCCATTTTTAAAGCTGCTAATGCCTGACTTTTGCCTTCATCCTGGAAGAATACATGATCTGAGGTCACTAAACTCCGTGGACTTGTTTATTCGAGAGGTAGTAATGGCTGACAGCTCACCCGTTTGTGTCGATAGTAATAAAGCCAGCAGTCATGTGTGAGTACAAACCACCTCTTCCTCCAGCCTCTAATCAGACCAGACCGGGTACGCTTGTGAAGATATCCACGACATGCTGGTCTGGGAGTATTAGGAACACGACCAATATCTGAACCAATGGTCAATGTTAGCTCCTCTGGACCTACAACAACAACATTAATGCAAGTCAGATGTTTTCTTCTCAATGAATCTCTTGATTAGTGTACTGTTTGATGAAGTGAGTTGTTACGTAAGCCTGAAATTAGCATACCTTGTCGAGCCAAAGTTGCCGCCTCAGAGTGAGAAATACTGGTGACGTCGGTTGCGTTAACAGCCAGGACATAGTCACCGACCATCAAACCTGCTTCCTCTGCAGCCCCATCTGAAACCACACACACACACACACACACACACACACACACACGCACACAAATAAAAATGTTGGCACCTAATTAAATCAAGTGTAAAGCACAGTTTGTACTTTAATGCGGAGGTGGGCAAATTACGGCCCGCGGGCCGGATCTGGCCCATTGGTCTTTTTAATCCGGCCCGCCGAAGGTTGGTACACAGTTAAGGTTCGATGTGAATGATTGCATTCATTTAATTTGGACTTGTAATGACAGGCATTTCAACGCCAGGTGGTGCATTGACATGAAGTTGCAGAGCACAGGGGTGGGGGGAGACGGAGGGAAAGAGATCTTATATACCACCTACGGACCTCTGTATCACTCTACTTCTACTGGTCTGATCACAACCCATCTGCAGCAATGCACTGGCGAAAATAGGTGATCAACAACATTGTTCTCATTTAAAAAAAAGTATATTAATCCAGTACCCCTCCGTGAGTCGTCACCTTACCGTGGTGGAGGGGTTTGTGTGTCCCAATGATCCTAGGAGCTAAGTTGTCTGGGGCTTTATGCCCCTGGCAGGGTCACCCATGGCAAACAGGTTCTAGGTGAGGGGCCAGACAAAGCACGGCTCAAAGACCCCTCATGACGATTACAATAAATGGATCTAAGTTTCCCTTGCCCGGACGCGGGTCACCGGGGCCT
>CAAKHF010018005.1:0-12044 GCA_901007745.1 Hippocampus kuda | reverse complement strand
CAGGCTCGAGCCGCTGATTTAGTCTTGGTGCATGAACTGATGAAGCCTGCTTAGGCGAGAAGCCAAATATTTTGGAAGACAACCACAACAGTCCAGTCGCAAATGATTCAATGCCCTAACAATAAACTAACTTGGATAAACAAGAATATTCCCCGGCAAGAGAGTATTAATGTGGAACTGGGAGTCGCGGCTTGGAACTGAAGTGGATTACATGGGACAGGAGAAGTGAACTAATCTCTTTTCGTCAATGGACGCTACAGCTTCGTTTTTGCTTTCAAAACTTAGCTTGTAGCAGATGTGTGCACATTTTCAGCATGACGTCTCTGATCCACTGGTGAAAGGACACTTTGATCCTCTCCTCTTTCATCTATAACTGCTTCAGGCAACAAAGTGTATGCAGAAAAGTGGTGAAGATTGCACGACTGTCTTGTGTCCTATGTGTTGTGTTGTGTTATTTTTGTTATTTTTGACTTCAAAATGGCGCCGCGTGAGTGGCTGCCTTTCCAGCAGCCCCTATATTTTGTTGTTCTACTTCTTCCTTTCATAACTTTGCTGCTGTGAATTGGGAATTTCTCCATTGTGAGACTAATAAAGGTTTTCTTATCTTATCTTATCTTATCTTAAAAGTCTTGGGGAAACACTTGTTAATGAATCAGTGGGAGGTTCATCTTCCAGTAAAAATATTCATTTGTTATTTTACCATAATGGACAACGATTTGATTCCAACATGGAAACAGTTTGGGGAAAGTCTATTTTCTGTTCCACCGTGACTGTCATCCAGTGCGCAAATCAAAATCCTAAAGGCATGACTGGACACGTTTTTTTTTTTGTGGAACAATTTTCACACAACCCTGATTTCGACAAATATATTTTTCCCTATTTAATTTGAACTTCGTGTTTTGATGGTCTGACATCCCAACAATCTGAATTCAAAAAGGAGTTTCTCCAAATTGGGTTCTTACCTATAGATATTTCCTCACAAAACTCAAAAGTGTGTTTTTCATTGTATTTTGAATCACGACTGCAGCGATTTGAGGTTGGAAGAAAAAAAGCAGGTAATTGTAATGATATTATTAGTTACAGTCATTTTATTTGTCAGTGCCTTTCTGTGCACTATAGGACACCGTACACAATATGAATAACAAAAAGGAAGAATACAATACACCAACCTAGACGGAGTCTTTCAAGGATTGGTCTTTGGAATTCATCCTGAAATGGAGGCTGAGGTTTCATAAAAAATGTTTGTGCTCATTTGGTCTTTCATTTAAATGTTCAAAAGGGACATTTCAGAGCCAGGAGTATTTTCACCGAGTCAGTTACGCAGGCGAGTCTATATCTATATAACCCGTACAAAACACAACGTTAAGCCGAATCCACTTGATCCACGCTGACTGTAATTGTATTTGAGTGAAATCAACATTGACGAGACACCAAAGTTGACTCTTGCTTCTGTTCAAGGTCATCTGAAGTAATTTGTGATGACTGGCAGGATAAAACAGACGTGAAGGAGAATGTCACTGAGACAAATTGTATCAGAAAGTGGGTCAACTCTCCTGGGCATGCTCAATGAGAGCAGTGTCACAACGGAGGTGCCATTTGACAGCTGCGTGGAAATCTATATTATTTCATTCTGTTAAAAAAAAAAAAAAAAGGGAAGGGAAGGCAGGCGTGCACTCATGGAAAGTGGAGCCTGACGTGATGCCCGCTTTTGTCCCCTTAGGCTCCGGTGTAACATGTTGTCCCAACATGTCCCAGTTTAACATCTTGAAAATTATGTTGGCAAATGATATGCTGGCAATTATTCACCTAAATTTTCCTCTCATGTGTATGAGGGTCTAGTTTGCATGTGGGTGTGCGCGAGCATGTGAATGTCTCCCATTGATGTATTATTAGCACCGCAGGGCTGGTGTTGTTGGCAGTGCTTTAAAAACAATTTGATACCCTGCAATTTCCTGATGACACAAACCCCAATTACCAGATTGAGGTTTTTTTTCCCCCTGCTTGCTCAATAATAAACAAACACTTCAGTGAGCACACAAAATACAGGAAGTCATTTTGCTGTTACACGCATGGAATAGCAAAAGCATCGACTATATTTCTTTTGGGTATAAAAAATATCAGAACAATTAGTTCAGACAAGCATAAAAAATTGACATGGATATTATTATTATTATTATTATTATTATTATTATTATTATTATTATTATTATTATTATTATTATTACACAAAGCTGTTGTGATCCCCATGGTTCGCTTTTGGCCGCTAAATCACTTCAAATATTGTCATGGCAATATTTCAACCTTGATTTCTAACAGCAGGGGGGAAAAAAAGACATTAAGTCGACCTCCCAATTGCATTGATTGGATTTTTAGTGTAGCAGCTGCAATCTTCTGGTTAAGATGTGTAAAGACACTTAAAGTAGTGTAGTTGAGCCTGCTGATTAAAAATACATGGACAAGCCTTTCTTAATCCTATTGAGACACAAATCCTAATCTTCAAATGAGAATAATGTTGACTGTAGCCGAATTAAATTGAAGTCCAAGACCAGATTTCTGTCTTGGATTGTTGTTCTTTTTTTTTTTTTTTTTTTTCAAACACATTGGCCAAAAAATCCCAAACAACCACATCCTGAAAAAAATCAAGCATAGCATTGATTTATAATCACTTTTCTATGCTGCAGAGAAAATGGCTCCATTTTTTCGATTTTGTTTGAGGGAACAAAAACAAACAAAAAATCGAGCACGTTTATTCGTGATTTCATTTGCTGCAGTTGTTCAGCAGTTGAATGGGATTATAGTGGTCTTCAGAGATGCCTATGCAAATTTGTCTGTCATCTGCATAATTAATGTAGCATATTTTGTTGTTTTCCATAATCTGAGCTAGCGGGAGCGTGCGAATGCGTTGATGAACGGAGCCTTGGGGATCTATGTGTGACATTTTTTTGTCCTCTTAGATGTTGTTAGAAAGACAATTTGGTAAGATGAACAATGGACATACATCGATGTGGCATCTTCTTGAGTGTCTCGACAAATGCCTCAATTCTCCCAAATTGTGGGAATCCACCACATATTGGTTTATTGGGCAGTTTGAGTGGTGTTTTCACAACAACACCCCTCCTCTGTTGCAAAAAGCCACACACGCACACACACACCGCGATCTTTCTTTGTCTCTGTTGTCAGTCATCATTCACACTGCAGGCATTAATAATACAAAAGCAGGCAGAGGAGAAGAGGAGGAGCACTCAGACAGTTTGGCAGCTATGAGGGATTGGAAGAAAGCCACTTGAAAGAATGCGTCTCATGTCTGTAATTCTTTTAGCCATTTTTTAATGCTTCTGGCCTTCACAGTGAGGACAGCTTCATTGTGCCGCGCTGGACAAAGAGCCTGCGACTGGACTGCAGGAGAAATATGGATTGCGTCCAGGCAGCTCAAGTTTCCCCACTTGTCCGAAGACCACGACTATATGAAACGAGGCTGCAGAACCAAAGCATCCTCGACTGTGTCGGATCAGTCTGATGAGGAACAACAGTCGGCAGAGTCAAAGGGATCAAATGAAACGCTGTGAACGAATCATTATTTTTTCATAGTGACCGAAAGATGTAGGTCTCCGGTAATACTAGCCCCGGCAGCGGCGGCTGTGACACTGAGACACTTCCGGAATAACAATTACAGCGAAGGTTGAATATCAGTCTCAGTCAGCCACTGTACGAAAATCTACATGAGAGCATGTTTGTCAATTGATTAGTAGTGCGCAAGTGCCCGGGATCCAAGTCGAACGCTAAAGGATAATCTCATTCATTATGGATATTTCGAATTAACGCATTGCACCCGTTAAATTATTGAGAATCTATTTTGTGGTAGTTTTCAAAGAGACTGCTGAATTATTAATACCTGCAGCCATGACTGGGTTTCTTAGATGAGGACTGCCCCTACCTTCTTCAATTCTGTTCCACCTGCTCTTTCCTCATGCAGCTGCTTGGCCTTTATTAAAAGCCGACTTGTTTTTGTTTTTTTTTTCTTTCTTTCCACTCCTTTGACCAGCACAGTAAGAGTATCTGAGCACATTTCATTACTGTTTGTTATACTAGAAGCCCGTATGTCACACTGCTGCCTGAAAGAAGCCTAATCAGGTTTCACAGTGAAGGCCAGAGTCCAAAAGAGAGGGCTCTCACATATAAGACCAGGACAAAGCGTCCTCGCATAACTATGACTTGCTGATTTCGGCTGAATGTTAATGCCAAACAGTCTGACTCTTTTTTTTTTTTTTTCCTTCTCCTGTATGTTAATGGGGCCGAGGGACGCTTATCAATCCAACGCTCGTCCCTCCGCACGGCTTCTCGGAAGGTCACACGGAAAATACGTCAGGGTCACTGGCTGTCACCGGATCTTGATTTACAACACCTTTTAACACACAGCATTTCCATTTATCCAGACGCTTCTTATCACCTCCAAAATAAAAATGATGCAGCAGTGAATAATAAACTCAATAAATCAACTCCTGATACTACTTTTAATACTGCGTCACGAAAAGGACATGACAAATATCCAGTGACTTCAGCGAACCTGGTGTGTGTGTGTGTCTTCCAATGATAATGAGGGATGATGATGATGATGACGATGATGAAATTGCAACCCTCACAAGATAACTGTTGGTTTCAGCGCCTCAGGAGACGCTTCATAAAGACGAAGTTTTGCGCAACTGTGACACAACAAGATGCACTCTCACGTTTGCATGACGAATATGACGAATGAGGACCATTGAGATGAACTGCAGAAAACAAACTGCCGCATACCGCAAACGCAACAGTAAGACCAAGCTTTTAATGTGACTCCACAGGCTTATTGATTAACTATCAGTGTTGTTGCCCCAAGGAGCAGTGATGCAACCATCCATGTAAATTACAGTTGCTTCAGTGGGACTGGAAGCCAAGGTTATTTTATTTGATTAATTTTTTTCCCTAATAATCAGTTGCTACGAATGGAGTCGTTAAAACTTGAGTTTATGTGAGCTGAATAAACTTTGGTCGCCTTCTTACCTGAACATTCCTGAAATGACACAGCAATCAGGCTTTTTGTTGCTTTTTATCCTTGATCCTAAATCGCTTGTCATTTTCTTTTTCTTGCCTATGAAATAACCGTGGAAGAGTTGGAGAGCATTTTATGGCTCTTTGTGCGTTTCTCCGCACTTGGGGGAGAGAAATCAAAAACCGCAGCAATACATTTCCCATTAGCGTTCAAAAAAAGAAAAAGAAATAGACACCAGAATCACATTGTATAACTATTGAACAAAGCAACATTGTGTCAAAGTACATACATTGTACTCTCAGTTCGCAGAAAACGTCTCGAGCTTGCAATCAGCAGTGGTCATGAATGTCCTTGAGTTGCACTCAAGAAAAATAATCAAAGACTGCAGCCTCCTTTTTTTCCCCTGTAACATTTAGAGGTCTACTTACTGTGCAGCTGTTATTATTATTGACACATTTTATGTGTCCATAATTCTAGCCAAATTATATCATTTGCCATCAGTGAGATCTGCATTTTTATTAGCCTGATTTCATGCTTTGCATGCTTCCAGACATTGGTGATTGGGGCCCCTTGGGGTGTATGCGAGGGGATGGGGGGATGGACAATGAATCAATACAGAGGTCAATGAACATGACACGTAATAATCAAGTGTTTGACACGAGAAAGTAACTTGTTAGCAATATCATCGAAGTAAATGAGAAAGTGGATGTCCAATCAATGGTGGCAGTTGCTTTTGAAAACAGGCCAGTTGTATTGATGCAAGTCGACCAAGTGCGGATCTGCATGGCAATGGAAACAGTTCAGCGCTGTCGGGCAAACATGAAAAATGCATTTGCACACTTTCTATGCAGTCACTGGATGTCATTTGCAACAGGTAGTCGTTTTTTTGTTGTACTAAATTGAAATGCCGCCTTATACTAATGCTCTCGCTTTTTGCATGGCGTGGCATCGCCTGAAGGTGCGTTTCTACTTGTTGTGGTTCGTTCATTTAATAGATACAATTGGTATGAGACAGCACATTCCAACAGCTCTGCAAAGAACAACCACAACAACACACATATTGTTCCGTGAATTCCTCTTTGCTTGTGTCAATAAAAAGCGAGCGTGATTTTTTTTTTTTTGTAGACATTTTTTTTTCTTCTGCCAATGTTGTGATTTCAATTCTCATTTAGCACAAACATAGTTTAAAAACTCCATGACATGAGGGCACGGCAATCCTCACGTGTTTTTGAGTGCAATCTGTGTGCTGGTTATAAATTAGGATCCAAGCACCGCCTTGTGTTTTCCTGGCTCTTCACTCGCAGTCAACCGGTTGCGTTTCAGCTCTGATGGTGGTATACAGGAGGCAACGTTGACTTTCCCGGGAGCATTTTTCTGATCTCACGTGACAATTAATCATGGCCTGCCACTTCAAAGCATGTCTTAAGCGGACAAAAAAAGCTGACTGACTCGTGTTGACAAAACCTGTGAGCATTTAAGAAACTTGAAACCGGTCAATGACGACATGGCCTCCTGACATCACTGCAATATCTTTCTTTCAAAGCAAAAAGAAAACAAAAATTGTCTGAATTTAAAGAATATCATGTTGTATGTTTGGGTTTGTGCCCAACAGGTGGCACTGTAGGACTCTCCCTGCAGCTGCACACCTGTTGGTCGTTATGTCGTTAGCTGTATAAAAGGACTCCCACCCGCCCACTCATGGTCGGGTCATTGTTTGCTTCTGTCACGTTAGTTGCTGTCACAGTTTCTGTTGGTTTGTGTTTATCACTTTGTTTTTTTTGCTTATGCCATGGTTTTGTTTGCTACTTTGGATTCGTTTTGTTTTCCAGACTTTGTGTGTTCTGGATTTCGTTTCCTTAGTATTTTAATACATTTCTTCAAGTACACCCTGCTCCTCCCTCCTGCCTGCTTTTTGGGGTCCACCTCCACCTTGCAACGTGGCACCTTTGTTGCAATGCAAAAAACCTGTGACAACCTCATTTCTCACGCAAACCCGTTGCTGCACAGGCTGCACTGTCCCGTCGGATTTCTCACGAGGCTTTGTGAGCAGCACCAGCGCATCACTGCTCCCTTGGGTGGAACCTCCTTCAAGAATACAAACAGGTGATCTATGGGATTGTGCATACAAGTCCCACTATTAATAGATTGTCCTCGTGCATGTGCTCAACAGATATGATCCTGCAAATGTTGAGATTCTAAAAGATAAAGAGGAGATCCAAGGGTAACACCGCGCCCGTTGTTGACGCGTTAAATGTTGGAGAGTGTGCGCATCATGCGTTTGCCAGATATCGACATAAAACACACCCATCAGAGAAAGTATTTCACTGGTGGTCACATTCTCAAAGTGAAGCCCCACCCTCCCCCACCCACTCATACCCCAGCATCTTCATACCTCAGCCAACGTGTTCCCCCGAGAGAAGAGATTTTGCACAATGAGCCCATTATCATCTATTTAGATGCCTTTGCATCTGCGTGGGGGATAACCCAGAAGCGATCTGACACAGGCCAACGCAGAATGACACTAACTTGTGATGGAGATATATGAGAGTCTGCCTCCATATTGGTTGGGCCTCAATTTGATCCCCCGCGTGATTGAACCTCCACTTTTGACCTCGAATAATGCATACATTTGTCTCTGAGCGGGGCGGAATAACACGGGGGATGCTTTGCATTTATTTGCAAATGCAGGGATGCGAGGCCTTTCCATGTGCTGTCTGTGCGAATAAGGCAACAAATCCTTTTACCCCCCCCCCCTTGAACATATACATTTTAGGAGGCTATTGTTTGGCTGTGGTCCCGCCCTGTCTGCTTTATTCAGCGTGAGTAATATCGCCACTTGCGCACTGGCAATTTTTAAAGTGCCTCTCTAAGTTGGAGACCATCTCTGAGTCACCATGCAGAGAAGAGTAATTGTAGGTGACAGCACTACGGGCGACGGCACAGACAACAACCAAACCATGAATTAATGCTGCTGGAGTATGCAGAGTCATCTCTGTTGTGTCAGCACGAGATCCCTTAAGGACAGGCCAACATTTAATGGCCTACTCAATCAGCTGATGATCCATGTGGCATCCACTCACCTCACGGGCAGGGCGACATTTTTTTCATTAACTCTTCTTTGCGTAAAATTGATTGACGAGTATGCTCGTGTCCTCTTGAATATCCTCGCGTGCATATCTTGTGTGCGCTGGCTGCTTGCATGCGAATTGTCCCTGCGTGTAAATGCTCTTTAAAGAGCTGCCCAGTACAGTCCCTCTAAGACATTGATTTAATTGCAGAGGCTGTCAGGGATGAGAGTGATGGGCCTGATTGAAGAGACACAGTTTACACACAAGGAGATTTGCGCCGGAACAGACTGGATGATCAACCCAATCCCACTCCAGAAATCGTGCGTGCAGCTGCAACAGCAGCAGCTGAACATCTGGAAGTGGGTTTGACTGAGGTGAGGCCGACGAAGATGTCAGGATAAAAAAACAAATTCACAGCAGGCAAAAATAAAACCTCGCCGTCATTGAATTATTTGCAGGAAAATGTTTGAATTTGCGCATACGTCAACATACTTGTTCCCAAAAAAGATCATTTGATTTAAAACAAACAAAAAAAAAGACAGTTTAAATGCCACCAACTGTTACAACTGACCGCCATCTGCCCACACGAACACAGACACTTGTTTGTCTCTTACTCTAAACTGTACCTAACCCCAATTCACACGCGCGCACAACAGGACACACACATACACACATACAAGCGCGCACAGGTCTAAGTGGGCTTGATATAGGAGCTCAGGAAGCAGATGAACCCGCACAATGGGACCAGAAACGGATGCAATTGGTTATGATTATCAAAGAAACACCAACATCCTTAAATGTTTTTTTTTTCCCCCCCACTTACTCACCACAAGAGCAGAAAATAATTTCTGAGACTGAAGTGATGTTGAATTGCAGTGTCATCATCATTACGCTGCATCACACCGTGACAAGTTTATAATTTAGGGGTAACATAATTTCAGGAGGAGGATAAAATATTGTCCATACTTCCCATTGTAATGCTGTAAACCACCATAACCAACAATATCAAACCACCAAAACGGAGCAATATTATATAAGGCAGAGATTTTGAAACGGCTGTCGTGGATTCAATTGTGCAACTATACCAAAGGGAAGTGTTAAAATGTGCAAGTGTAGTGTGTAAAAAAAAAAATAAAGAAATAAAACGTGCGCGCTCAAAGACAAACCGGTCAGCCAGCCCCAATTCCAGCAGTCTAAACAAAAAAAAAAAACAAAAAAAACCGTGCTGCTCAATGTCATTGGGTCTGATGTTATCTCTTCGATTGCCATGTTCCATTTTTACAGTGAGGCAGTCGGGAGCTCCCAACAGACATTCACATTAACTGCGCCGGCAGGAGAGCTATTTCTTATCGCGCTATAATTTCCTTTTCAAATAGGTGAACTCTTTTGGGTGAGTTGCGCATGAAAATGGTCTATAAACTGCAAAGGATTATTTTCAAACTCACGTGTGCAAAACTCACTTCAGTTTAAATCCTCCCTGTGTTTTCAATCTGAAACCTTCGCAAAAAATGAATACTGTCCGTAGACCAATAAAAAAAAAATACTTTGGATCTTTTGTAAAACTCAAGGGCAGTCAAAATGTAAGATTGTTCAACACTACAAAAGTGCAAGTGGAAGACATTGACTGTGCATTTGAAAAATGATGTCAAAAGGAGGCAGTTGCTGCCTTGCTCAGAGGTACCTTGCTACTGCGAAGAAAACTGCTTACTCCAGTAACCCAGTTCTTTGCTTGCCAAATTCAGTCCTTCCAGATTGATCTTTGTATTTATGGTTCAGTTTCTATTTGGGATATTTTATCCAACGCAAAGCTGCTCTGTAACCTTGAACATAAAAGCGTACAACATATTTTGTAAAAGATAAGATGGCTGAGGGACCTCAAATGCAGTGTGTGGAAAAAGAATCCACAGCTACACCAGCAGAGTGTGATAGATAGATTTCAACTTTTCTGTCGGAATAAGAATTATATCGTCAAATATAAGGAACAAATGTGTGCACTGTACCAGTATACATTTTCCAGGCGCAGGTGTTCAAAAAAAAAAGTTTAGGTTACACATTGACGAGATTCATGACTGCTGAGGCGCTGACTTCACTCAAGTCGGTTATCAAATTATGATTCCATAACAGTAACTGAACCTGTATTTAAATTTTGACCTAACTGAATCATATTTTGTCATAGCTTTTAATTATGCTTCAATCAATTCACACTGTTCAACAATGTGATTAATATAAGGTCAAGATTATTGCGTATAATTTTTTTTTTTTGCTCTTTTTTTCAAATTAAAAAAGCATTTGGTTTTACCTTTTATATTTAATATGTTATAAAAGCAGAGACTGATATCCACTTCTGGTATCGTAATTGCATGTCTGATGGTTTTTGGAAAGCGGGGCAAACATTGAAACTCCGCCCAGATTGTTTTTCGGAAGCTACAGGACTGCCAGGCTGTTGGTCTGAACATTTAAAAACCATACTCTTCATCATACTCGCCAACGATGCTGTAATTGTAACTTGTTCAAGGAAGTACAATAGCCTTCGTCCGTTAAGCATAGTTCAGTTGTATTCAACCTTGAAGTACAATACATTTGGGTTCAATCTTTTACAACCGTTGCTTTTCAAGTATTTATCCATCCATCTATTTTCGAAACTGCTTATTCTATTCCAGCTGACTTCGGGCAAAAAATCGGATCATACTCTGAGACCGGTCGTCAGTCGGTTGGACGGCACACATGGAGACGGACTATCATTCAGTCACACATTCACAATGTTGCTGAGTGGGGACTGAACATGCTGCCCGCACAGAAGTCAGTCAATTCCACCACTACTACACCATCTGTGTCCACCACACCATATCTTTTTAGGTACACATTTTATTTGACCTTTATGCGCAATACATTTTAATTGAGGCATTACGCCAGTGGTGAATGAATGTGCGTGAATGTGTGAATATTTGGCTTTGTAAAGCGCATATTGGGCACCATATGGTGCAGATCAGAGAGTCGACAGTCTTTTGAAAGTAAAAAAAAAACCTACTTAATCGATATTTCTGAAATTTGCTAAAATTACCTTTAACCTCGTGTGCGGTTAAGATCAGTGGATGTCATCACTATGTGTCATCTGTGGGCTTGTGAAGCCTGCTGTGATTTCAGGCTTTGATATTGATATTGATTTTTATGAAGACAAGTGTTCACATTTTTAAATGATCACTTCTGAAACTTAGTAACAGCACTGCTATTTGCTGAAGCTTGACAATGTTCCCAGTAACTACAACGACACAATTTCATTATGGCATGCCATTAAACCCTTAAAGTTAGGAGGGCCCGCCGAAGGGCCCTCCCTCATCTGTCAAAACAAATCGCTGATGCACGTCGTCAGCTGAGTACATGTGTGAACATGTTATACATCTTTTAAAAGCTGAGTTTCTGGAGATTTGAATGGTACCCTACATATTACAATTGTCTAATTTGAACCGGAACTTGGGGAGACCTCAAGCTTTGATCCTGTAGTGTTTTCAAGTCCTAATCAACATTCTAAATCCATTTTCAAGGCAGAGTTTGTGAAAAGAAATTAGACGAACATAAGATTCACATTTTTTTTCTGTTTTTGAACATCCATAGTTCAGTGACAGGAGCAATTACACAGATTCTTACTGTATGGGAGAAATATTCATAATGATAATATTTTGAATATTTCAAAAAGAGACCAGAACTATGCTGATACTCCAAATGGTTCAAGAACAGCTACAAATTGACTTTGGGTGCACCTTTCTATAGGCGTTTTTGGCAAAGTTGCCAAAGTCGGTCCTCAAGGGCCGCTGTCCTTCCTGTTTTCCAGCTTTCCCAGGAGCAACACACCTGATTCAAATAATCAGGAACGTTCTAATGCTGCTTCAGAGCTGGCTGACGAGCTGATCATCTGAATCAGGTGTGTTGCAGCCCAGAGAGATGGAAAACAG
>CAAKHF010018003.1:0-17584 GCA_901007745.1 Hippocampus kuda | reverse complement strand
TGAATGGAACATAATACTGCAGATAAGAGTCAGATAAGATCAGCATTCCAAATCATTTTCAAAATAAAGTACCGTATTTTCCACACTAAAAGACACACTGGATTATGAGGCGCACCTTCAATGAATGGGCTATTTTGTAATTGTTTTCATACATTGGGTGCACCGCATTATAAGACGCAATCTACAATGCATCCAGTAGATGGAGCTACGCTCAAGGAAACACCAACAGAACGATCAGATGTCAGTAAAATTTATTTAATAAAGCAGCAACACAGTTCACTTAACCAACAGCAAGTTATAACATTGACTCATGAACGTTGAACTCTCTTGCTGCTGCTCTATTTCCGTGTTCAAGTGCGTAACCGATCGCCTTAAGTTTGAACTGTGTTGTCAGCATGTCCCGAGCAAGGAGCCATTTTGGGGTCGAAATATTACCATAATGACCATACGTTCCAAATCAAAAGGCGCATCAGATTTTAAGGCGCACTGTGAGCTTTTAAGCAAATGGAAGGCTTTTAGGTGTGCCTTTTGGTACGGAAAATACAGTAAAGCAGAATGAAAATGGGTCATACTTTTCATGATCTTTGATGCAACTTTTTAAACTATTGGTGCGTTCACCCATTCAACTCCCACCCCTCCCCAAAAAAAGATTTCACTGTAGCTTGAAATTTGGCCAGAATAGGAATAATTTAGTCTCAACACCATTTGTTTCATCTCTTCCGAGAAAAACAAAAACATCAGTGTATATTCATTCATTCATTCATCTTCCGAACCGCTTGATCCTCACTAGGGTCGCGGGGGGTGCTGGAGCCTATCCCAGCTGTCTCCGGGCAGTAGGCGGGGGACACCCTGAATCGGTTGCCAGCCAATCACAGGGCACACAGAGACGAACAACCATCCACGCTCACACTCACACCTAGGGACAATTTAGAGTGCCCAATCCGCCTGCCACGCATGTTTTTGGAATGTGGGAGGAAACCAGAGCACCCGGAGAAAACCCAAGAGTTTGGGGAGAATATGCAAACTGCCCACAGGGAGGCCGGAGCTGGAATCGAACCCGGTACCTCTGCATTGTGAAGCCGACGTGCTAACCACTGGACTACCCGGCCACCCTCAGTGTATATTGTCATTTACAATTATTATCAAGAATTTGCCTTTGCTTATTTTTGGTTTGGATCCCAGTTTTTATCACGCACATAACCAAAAGACCCCATGAAGTAAGGGCGAAGAAGTACCTCAGATACGATTAAAATTTAATTGTACTGTATAATTAATAACGAGTGCATATTCTTGGAAACACTATAATCTTATTTTTGTCTTTTTTTTCTATGACCATAATTCCCACAGAAGAAAGTTTTGATCATGTTTTATCAGCAAAGACTAATGAATTGTGAAGCCTTTGAACATTCTTTTTCAGTAAGAGAAAGTGTCTTCGTTTTCCTTCAAAGCTTGTTGGAAAGGTGGAGGGCTGGTTGGGGGGATTAAAAGCTTTCTTTTTTTTGTAAAATATGTGATGCCAAACGGGGACGAGTATGCGGTCCCTAAAGCCAGAAGTTGTTCTGGGCTGTGAGTGAGTGTGGTTACATTGACACATGCCTGGCCACTTTCTTTTACAGGGAAGAACGACAGCACCACTAAAATGAGCAGAATGAGCGGGCCAAAGCAAGCAGCACAATCTCAGCGGCTGGAGCGTATTCCCATCGAGGCACGGACAGACACGCTCAACCACAGAGCTTGGAGGAAATTACTGCACAACCTTTTCATTCTTTTTTTTTTTCCCCCCTCCAGCACCAGAAACTCCTTTTCACTCAACACTCTCGGTCTTTGTAAGTTTCTTGCTTAACCTTTGGCACCCACTCTAGCTGTCTTTCTCTCTGCCCCCCCCCCACCCCACCCATCACACCAGTCTGTTAAACCTATTAAGTATTGCTCACAGAGCAAAAATGTATGGTAATGAAATAACACGGGGAATTTAAACCCCTGGCATTGGTGAAGATAAAGTCTATTTATGAGTGTAGAAAAATGATGCTAGCTTTGCGGGTGAAATGTCCGCTCCAGACTTGTGACAGTCTTGGAAAGCAGCCCTTCATTTCAGTCAATGTTTAAAGAAAAACAATCTTCCGTCCTTAATTACTTTAAATTATATGGGAGATAAGAGGAATTAATTCAAAGCAATAACATCTAACCATCCGTTTTCTGTAACCGCTTAGCCTCACGAGGGTCGCGGGTGAACTGGAACCTATCCCAGCTCGAACTTTGCGCAAGGGGGGTGGAAGAGCATGCCTGCAATGTACGCCACATTCAAAGTGATACACGTCTGTTATTTTATTCAAGTACAAAGACATTGAGGGCAACATGGTGAGTAAGTGGTTGGCACTTTTAACTCACGCTTCTGAGGTTGCAGGTTAGGGTTAGGGTTTACCCGTTTACCCTATGCTCGCATTATTTATTTATTTTTTTGCCTAGTGCTCCAGCTTCCTCCCACATTCCAAAAAAAAAAATCCATGTTAGGTTGATTGAAAATTCCTAAATTGTCCGTGGGAGTAAATGTGATTGAATGATCATTTGTCAATATAGCAGACTTGCACAAATGACATTAAAAAAAAAATCCAACGAGCTGTCCCTCACAGAATTATTTATTCCATTTTACCATGGTGATGCAATTCCCCTCAAAACTACCGTATTTTCCAGATGGCCGGGTGCGACTTATACTCTGGAGCAGGGGTCCCCAACCTTTTTTGCCCCACGGACTGGTTTATGTCAGACAATATTTAGCGCATAAATAGTACAAAATAATATGGTAAGAGCTGCATGAACACTGTGGTGTTTTCGAGAGATAATAATAAACACGAGGAGCGTCTAATCTGGCCGCAACACTGATCGCTATGGTAATGTTTAATGCCTTCAAAAATGCCTTCAACGCAAATTCAAAGTGCATGAAAATGATGACTCACCACAGCCCCGAGCTTGATTTTCTGCAACTAGACGGTCCCATCTCGGGGTAATAGGAGACAATGACACCTCAAGTGTGTGGTTTATGTCCAGTCTACTTCATAATTTTGTTTTAGTCGCCGTTGCTGCAGAAATCCCCCACTCACACAGGTAGGATGTCGGAAATAGCAACAGTGCTATTGTGGTGATCTCAGAGTATTCAGCCATAACTTTAATCCAGTTGTCTCGAACGTTCTTTTAAGGCCGCCGTCATTTGCGATCTCCAGCAGTTTTTTAACTCATTTTGCGACCTCCAACGTTTTGTTTTTAGCGTAATCGGTCAGGTGACGGAGTCAAGCGTGACACAGACGGATGTAACGGAGAATCCGGTAATTTTTCAAAATAAAACATCTTTCGTATTCCGAAATAAATAAAACGGAATTAAGGCAAGTTCTTTCTGTGCGGCCCGGTACCAAATGCCCTGCGGACCGGTACCGGTCCGCGGACCGGCGGTTGGGGATCCCTGCTCTGGAGCGACTTATGTGTGAAATTATTTACACACAACAGGTATATCATTTCACATGTTATTTTCACATTGAACCGCAAGAGGGTGCTCAAGGCCTGTGTTGATACTTTCCACGTCGACGGTAACTGATAAAAACAACTAACGATGCCTCCGACGTAGGCGACATTGAAGAGGACGTGCTGCATCTTCTACCCCTGGAGTTCGCGGAGTTCTTTAAAAGTGACACAGAGGATAAACATTTCATTGGATTTCGTGATTTGGAGTGACACTGATGATTTGGTAAGCATGTTCTTTATGCTGAAGTTATCTGAATATGTTTTTGTTTTTTTTCTTCTTGATTATGCATTTTATGGCTGGTGCGACTACTCAGGAGGGATTTATAGTTTGTAAAATACAGTACAAATAATTTACCCAAGGAAATGAATGGGCACTGTCAAAAGAATGACCCCAAGCATAATGCTGTGGCGTACAGAATTCAACAGACATATTTGTCATCTTATTTTGTCGACACTGTACAAATCTTTATCTTGTCATCAGGCTTTTTTTTCTGAAACTGTAAACTCAATCCTGTCTTGATAGACAGAGGGAGCAAAAATGAACCACCCCCCCCCCAAAAAAATCAATGGCCATTTTCATCCGTGTGTATTCTACACACTACAAGAAGAGAGAGTCAACAGAAAAGCCTTTGAAAATATTTCCCTCATTCCCCTTGCTACACTGTTTACTTCTGCTGCATCAGGTTGGGTAATTTTTGAAGACAGGTGTCTGCTCTCATTAAATAACTTTTGGCATGTACCTTTGATTTCAATTGAAACGAGGCGAAGTTGATCAACTCCTCCATTGGCTGCAGTGTTAGATTTTTGCACAGCAACAAGAATCAAAGGTTCACACCTGTACATTAGTCTAATTCAGTCTGTAGCTATTAAGTGAGAGCACTTTGTCCGAGGTGAACTTTCTCAGTGAATCTCAAGATGCAGTCATTCTCTGCCACTTGTCATTTCAAACACAGGTGTGGATAATCAACAGCCAGCCACCTGTCACATGCCACACCCCCTCTCCTCCTGGCACAGATGAAAATATCAGTGGCACAATGTAAACTCATTTGTATTCTGCCTCAGTGCTTTCTCTCTAATGGTTGCAAAAATAATTTAATGGACCCTCTTTTTCACACACTAATAGGGAAATGGCGTCATCCATTAAAGCAAATTGTCGGTTAAATTGAAGCACGTTTTTTTCGTGGCTAAATCGCCCAAAACAGGACAAAATTACAAGGTAAAAAAGTCTGGAAATGTTTGGAAAGTTTTGACCTTACCTTCTGTTGCTGTTGTCACATTGCTGTGATCTTACAGTGGGCCTTCACAGTCGCCACAGAAATAGTCAACTCCAACTTCATAAGTTCCAATTTGTCTCAAGTACTAACAGGTTAGCGTGCTTCCTTTCTAACCTCTATTTATGTTTGGATGTCAAAGTAAATGACTGACAAATACAGTAGTAATTGTAGATTTACTGGACCAAAACTCACTATTGAAAGTTGAAATGTTCCATCTTAGTGCAGCCTTTGACACCCTTGAGCACCAAATCCTGAAACAGAGGTTAGAACATGACATTGGTATTAAAGGAACCACCCTAAAATGATTAAAATCATACTTGTCAGATCGGCGACAGTTTGTAAATACTGGCAAGAAAACCCCCCTCAATGTCTACAAAAGTTAAACATGGGTCCGCAGAAGTCCGTACTTGGACCAGTACTCGTTTTTTTTTTCATGCCTCCTTTGGGTAATGCTGTTAGAAAACACTTAATTTCAATTTCCACCACTCTGCTGATGACACACAACTCTACCCTATCTATGAAATCTGGGGAAACTAATCAGTTTATCTAAACCCCAGAAATGCCTTCAAGAAATCATACATAGATCCGCTGATCCTCACGAGGGTCGCGAGGCGTGCTGGAGCCTATCCCAGCTGTCTTCGGGCAGTAGGCGGGGGATACCCTAAACTGGTTGCCAGCCAATCACAGGGCACACATAGACGAACAACTATATGCGCTCACATTCACACCTCAGGACAATTTAGCATGTTCCATTAACCTGCTATGCCTGGTTTTGGAATGTGGGATGAAACCGGTGTACCTGGAGAAAATCTGCGCAGGCACGGGTGGAACATGCAAACGCCACAAACATGATGGCTAAAGTCGGAATCAAACTCTCAACCACTGCACTGTAAACCGGATGCGCTAATCAGCCGAAAAAAAAGTCTCACGGACAGCATTCTTTCCCTTGCTCACCCTAAAAAAAAAATTAATTAAACATTTCTTGCCATGCCCTGTAATTGGCTGGCAACCAGTTCAGGGTGTCCCCCGCCTACTGCCCGGAGACAGTTCGGATAGGCTCCAGCACCCCCCACAACCCTTGTGAGGATAAAGCGGATCGGAAAATGGATAGATGGATGTTTGGATTTCTTGTCATTAATATGTAAATGAAATAATATTTATTCATTCACTCATTTTCCGAACTGCTTAATCCTCACAAGGGTCGCTGCAGCCTATCCCAGTCGTCATCGGGCAGTCAGCGGGGGACACTCTGAACCGGTTGCCAGCCAATCGCAGGGCACACAGAAACGAACAACCATGCGCGCTCACACTCACACCTCGGGACAATTTGGAGTGTTCAATCAGCCTGCAAAGCATGTTTTTGGAATGTGGGAGGAAACCGGAGTACCCGTTGAAAACCCACGCTGGCCCGGGGAGAACATGCAAACTGCACACAGGAAGCCGGAGCTGGAATTGAACCCGGTACCTCTGCACTGTGAAGTCGACGTGCTAAGCACTCGATACCGGGCTGCCATAATACATAATAGAGTTTAAAAAATACTACCTTTAAATTTTTGAAAAACCTAAAAATATTGTTATTGCTAAAGCTGCTTTGATAAATGAATTTAATAATGCAATTCATGAAAGAAATTTCTGAGCCAAGAAATAAATATGTCATACAGTAAATAATTGTATTTAGAATAACTCCCCCACTATGTTCCTTAGAAGTGTGAATGAAATATTAAATGTAAAAACACACAAAAATTAAAAAGTCCACTGACTGTTTTTAACATTGATATGGCATTAATGAAAGATATAAAATATTGAGTGTAACCTTTCACATCAATTTGTAACCTATCCTTCAAAACTATTGTTTTTTTTCCCCATCAAAAATGAAAATGGCTAATGTTATTCAAATTAATAAAAGCAAAGAGAAACATATATTTACTCATTTCGAAACAGCATCATTGTATTTACTGTTGATTTTCACAGATTTAAAAAAAAGCTTTTTATCCTATAGATCACAATTCTGTATAAGAATGGAAAAATTAAAGAGATATGGTATATGAGGTTTGGCATATCAATGGATAGAAAGCTAGATGATAGAAATCAGTGTATGCAGTCCAACAATGTAAAATCAGACCATTTGAAAATATCTCACGGGGTGTAAATTCATGCTTTTGCACTTCTTATTTTTAAGCTATGCAATATTTTTTCTCTCGTTTGTAGTGTTTGCTGCATTCTTAAGTCTTTTGGTGCATGTTGGTTGAAATAAAGTTCACCTTGAAAAAATAAAAAATAAAAAATAAATTCCTCATTTAGTCATCGGACCAGAAGTACAAGATTGACGTGTCATCGTCACTCATTTCATCAACAGACTGGGTTTGCTTTTGGCCCATTTTGAAACCATGCCAACATTTATGGGTTCAACTGTTTTCAACCTTTGACCAAATGAATAATTTGTTTCAAAGTTTCGACTCGCTTTACTATGGATACATTCGAAAATACACTCCTAGGGCACAGTGGTCGATTCCGATCGCCTGGAAACTCAGAGCATTGCTCAAATTTGCCGTTTGGTGAGGATAATGGACAGATTATTCAAAATGCGCCAAAGAAGGAGTGCCTTAGGGTGCTGACTGCAACGGAAATTAATGGGAGCAGGGCGCACTCTCTCTGAACACGTGCAGTGATGCATGCTCACAGTTATGCAGGGCGTTGGCGTAAATTTCTGAAAGCGCCCGATGTTTACATTCTCCTTTGCCTACATTTTCTACACATTTCACAATGACAGTTCATAGGCCATTCAATTTAATTCAAAAGCATAGTGAAAGTAACATGACAGACTGACCAACTGTCGATTACAGCTTGAAAAAAAAAATGTTGGACCCACGATGTCGGGTGCCCAGGCCACTGACGAATGATGCACCACCAACGGCTAAGTCATTACTCATGGATTTTGCTAGCTACAGGCTGGTGTTTTGAGTTTCAGCTGGACACTTTTTTTTCTGAAGACTTCATCCATTAAATGCAAATTCCATTGGTTCTGGGTCTACTAAATCTAACTTGCACTTTACATGTTTGTTTTGGGCTCACTGCAACATAGTGTGCCAAATCCCCAAACATAGCAAACTAGACTTGCCCCTGGGATGTAAATGAAGATTCTCCAGTTTTTATGTTGAGCCCACACGTGGCTGTCTATGAAAGTAGGGCCCAAAGAATTAACTCTGCTGTGCCAATAAAAAAAGGTTAGTTCAACAGAAGTTACTGAATTCTTGTAGCCTTCGTGTTCATGACTTATCTCGTCAAACTCAATGCTTTTGATAAGACAGGACCAGGCGACAGAAGCAGTACAGACCATCTGGTAAAGATTCTCCCAGTCCCTCTGCAAACCACAGGAGACCTGGTAAATTGCATTTATCTTGACAGGTTGTAAGAAACATCTGTACTGCCAAAGCAGATGAGCAAAATTCTGAACGTATTGGGGATGGCAATACAGAGGGGTCATATCATAAATACATTGTATCAGAAGTGTGTCAGAGGCACCGAAATTAAGTGGACTTTTCAAGTGAGAAAGCAACATTCGATTTTTATGTCTGCTCTAATACAATGACATTCAGCTGCATTACGATTGTTTCTGTGGCACAGTTAGGATTAACTCAGACCGGCTGCACTGCAAATCTGCTGGTGTTGATTCAACACCATAACGAGTTTAATTTAACACTGGTGAAGTGTCTTTATGCATCCACACTACCCAGAGTTAAAGTAACATTTATATAAAATGTGTTACATGTTGCAGCAATAAAATCTAGTGTTGACAGTGCGGTAACAATGACACTATTGATTGTTTAGATGAACACTAATGAGTTTTCATGCCGACACTATAGAGTATGGAGAAAGATATCCCTTTAAATAAAACACATCAGCTCAAAACACTTTTCTTTTATTAAATGACAGCTCATACAGAACAGCACTAGGGCGCAATGGATGTTCTTTCATTGTTTTCGTGTGAAAAGGCCGGAGTTGCCTCTGACATTGTGGCCGTCATATGTTCCCAAAACCGTGGTGCCCAGAAGTCCAAAACACACACCACAGGGAGACAGAGTTCACACTTGCAATCTTAATTTATGTGGAACTCTTTTTCCTCCTGTTCCTTACACTCGACTCAATATTCTCTCACTCGACCCTATCCGCTTCTCGTTCCCACTCCCGCGCACAACTGCATTCACTCTCTTGCACCTCTTCCTCCAGCCTGCCCACTTCTTCCTCGCGCATGCGCATTCCACATACGCATGTCACGCACAAGATGTCACAAATCCCGCGATGATGCCAATAATAAATCAGGGCATAAACACCAATAACCGTGAACAAATCCTACTCAATTCTAAACACATTCAGGTAATCATCAAAACATAGCGTAAGGAAATGCCTTATCTTCCTTAAGACATTAACACATTTCCTGAAAGTAGGGAATCCATAGTCAGTATTCACAACAAACATTCCATTCCGGCATGTGGTTCCATAGTTTTTCATCCCAGAGGTAATGGCAACACTGGACTATAAATATCGGACAAGACCTCAACAGCTGGTCCGGATAGCGTATTGAGAGATAGTATCTATTGTATCTGTGCGTAAACATCGCCTTCAATTTGACACTTTGACAGCTGACTGGTTGCCCAAACATGTCATCATCGCGGACATGCATTCATCAGCTGATGGCTGTTGCGATGTTGAGTGGTCTTGCAGATTCTTTGGGTCACCTTCAAAATAACATGGCAGCAAATCAGACAGAGGAATATGGACACAAAACAAAAAACCTTACATACTCAAGTCCATTTCCTGAAGGCCCGCATGGCCAAATGAGAAAACCCTTAAGGGTTTTTTTTTTTTTTTTTTTTGCAACTCTCTACTTATATATGTTTGTTGAGGACTTGTCTTCCAGATTAGGGAAGAGTGTGACAATTCCACAGTCATACATAATGTGGACATTCACTTTTTCACACTAAGACTTGAATGCAAGCAAATTCTTTCAAGGACACATTGCTTTTCAAGTCATCTTTTTTACATGTTACATTTTGGACAATAGGCATATTGTTTGTCAAGTCGCTGACAAATGACACTGATTAGACTGAATGCAGTTACTGCTTAGTTACAATACTCTCCAGTCCCCAAAACGTCACATGCAACTCGTACCTCTCGCGCCTATGTGACATTACACAAAATTCAACTATTGGCATATCAATTTTAAACAATATGATATAGAACACTCAAGTGGAAACCAAGTTACGAGGCTTTTTTTCCATCAAATACCAAAGTTTTACTTCCATTAGGGAACTTGATTCCATCTTACAAGCTAGGAGGAAAATATGTTGATGAAAATTGTTTCGACCCTAACCAGTCAGTCAACTTCAATCATTGCACAAAGGTGTGGCTTCAAATTCAAATAATCACCAATCAGGGTCAAATCCAGCTGACACCGCATTTTAACAACATATCAGTGTTTCATTTTCATCCCCGAACTTTTAGCACTGGCTGATTTGCAGTGTGGAGGCCAGTCAAGGTTTACCCCGCACCTCACTCAGTTAGCTGGCATAGGCTCCAACTCCAATGAGGACAATTTCAATGCTACAGAAAATAGATGGGTGAAAGTTAGGATTAGTGGCAACTGTCAATAATGAAGTGCAACACTTTCTGCTTAAACATTAATATCTATCCATCCATTTTCTAATCCATTTATCCTCACGAGGGTCGCAGGATTAGCAAACATTGGTCTCACTAAAGTGTATTTTGAGTCGCCCATAGTAGTAGTTGTTGCTTGAATAGCATCCATTATTACGTGTAATTAGCCTCAGAATATTTTTGGACTCTGCGATGGTCTTTTATGCAGCATTCAAGATATAATGGGACCAGCATTACTTTGTACAAGTAAAAAAATATTTAATTCCATGTTGACTCTGTGTAGATTGTCAAAAACATGCTTTGCCCTTATCGCTTTCTGACTGTTGTCCTCTGGAGCAAAAAAAAAAAAAAAGACAAATACATAAATGGGGAACAAGTCACAGTGGATTCAGCTCACCAAAGAATGTGCTCACTGGCATGGCAAGAAAGAGCGGCGCTTTTCCAGCAGCAGCATTTTTTTCTCTCTCTCTCTCTCTCTCTCTCATTATATATGTCTCTTGTTTTACTCTAAAGCTTTTTTCCCCGTTGATTTCAGCCTTAGAATTACACACATATAGAAAGGTCAGTCATCCATTGAGATTACAAAGCGGTGGATTCTTTCATGACACAGAAAAGTGATCTAACCATTTTCTCTCCGGGTACATGATCATCATCACCAGAGGCTTTGCATATTTTCCTTATCATTGTTTGCATTTGTATCCTTTGCCAATCAGTCACTTCTAATGATTTTTTTTTCTTCAAACAACTGAGTGATAGCATAGATGTACCTTATTTCTGTATAATCAAACTTTAATGAACTAATCAACAGTATTACTTCTGCTTTACTCATTGCTGCAATTCATGTAAAATAAAAACCTATGGAAAAAAAATTGCAATTGCTATTTAACATGAGTGCAGATTGTATTTGACTTTCCTCTGTCCTTTCTATTTTTAGATTAAGTAATTATGCCCGGCTATCGGACAGGCACGTTAGCAAGTAACAGCAATGATAACAAGATATGACAAAAGAACCAATGATGCAGGCACTACTGGTTTTTCATAACCTTTATAGTGCCAATTTTTTTTCTTATGCGGATTTTTACATTGAAATTGGTGCTGCGCTTACTGTCAAAAATATTAGCTTATTTTCTCCTACCCTCAAGGTGTGATGAGCTCTGCGTCCAGTCTCAAAAAATTAATTTAGAAAGCTACCAACAAAAGAGAGGCTGAGACCTGTGAAGATAATTTTTTGAAAGAGAACAGTGAAATGGGATGAGGCTGGTGAACAAGCATTAGGTCTTCCTCCCTTTTGTTGGCGTCTCCGGGGAAGTCTTGCTGAGCAACAGATGGCAAACGCTCAACGACTTATCAACAGCTTCACGCATGCTCCTCTACTGCCACCTGCTGGTACACAGATGAACAATTTAACCTCGTTTCATAAACACGTCTCAAGTCTTCCCACTTCAGTACCAATAAGAGTCAACTAAATAATCCATCAGAGCGAGGGAGAAAAAAATATAACGACCATACAAAAGGACATGACAAAGTACTTGGGATGTGAATAGGTGAGAGCAGATGGATTATGAACTATAAATGTTTAACAAATGACCTGAGCTGGGGGTCTCGGGCTGCCAGACATGCTCAATCAATCATGGTTCCAACAAGACAGTGGCCGGATTTTGAGATTTCTGAGAGAGAGAGAGAGAGAGAGAGATAGAGAGAACAGCAAGCCCAACACACCAAAGAAAGGCCATACCAAATGAGTTCCAAGCATTATTGGTGAAAACATCTGTTTTGTCTTTACATTTTGAGATTCTGAGCCCACTTTTTCAACGTTTCACTTGATTTTTGCTTGGGTTACTGCTACTCTCAGCTATTGACATTGTGTTTTTGGAACTCACAAGCATGTCCCCTTTTCAACATATATGCAGTATGTATATTTAGTCAGAAAAAAAAATTCTAATATTTCAAACTCTAACCAACTTCACTTCTACCCTTCCTACTATTCATCTGAAGCTTCTCTATATTGTCCACAAGCCATACGTTACGCCTAAGCTTGGGGCCAATAGTTGGCACCATATAGTGGGATCTCAAGGAATCAGTGCTGAAATCCCCAAAGCAGCCATGCCCAGTAAACACATTCAGAGAGCAGGCTGGGAGTTCACACAATTATCTGACAGGCTGCATGCAGGAGCACTGGGCTATGGCTGTCCGACGTGCCATCCAATCGTCGAATTATATGTGGCATGAATGTGAGGAAAAGAATAAAAAGAAAATAGAAGGATGGGGATTTTGAGAACTTTGCTTCCTGCTCACTAACATCCCAATATGAAAGAGTATTCAGGGAACACACATACATTTTTTTTTTCACAAATGACATTTTTTAAACCTGAGAGTTCTCAATAACATTCAATTTTAAGCCTTTCAGCGACAGTGGTTACTACAGTGGACAGTTTATCATGTTCTCAGGTTACAGGGTGCGTGAAAGGGTGCATAATGATATACCCAACCATGGTGCACAATAAACAAACAAACCAAAAAGTCATAAGCATGGGCGAAGGCAATTGTTTTTGTTGAGGGAGCATGGTCCTGCACCTTGAATGTCAGCTTCACAGCTTTCTCCTGGTTCTACTTTGAAGACATCAGAGTGAAATTGACACAGCCATTATCACTTTATCCACTCCATCTCGGCCTCCCGTTAGTCCATTTTCTTTTTCCTATTCCTTTCAGGATTAGATCAGGCCTATTTTAGATTTGGTTGAATGATCTACAGAAAATAGTGCCAACTTAGGGAATACTTTTTGATTTGTTGTTGCTGTGTTTTGTGTGTGTGTGTGTGCGCAAATTTTCATGGCAATGTGCCAGTTTGCCTCCAATTTTATTCACTCAATCCTCTCTCACATCACATCCGTAGTACATAATAACTGCTGCAAAGACAAAACTGGAATTAATTTTGTTCTGTTCAGAATATTTTAAAAAATGCAATGTTTTTGTCGCGGTGAAGAAGGTGGGTAAAATAAATTCCCTTCTTTGCCAACTGTAGTGAACTGAAAACTTCTTTTCTTCAATCATGCTATATATTCTCCCAAAGCCCCAAGTAGTACGTTTCTGGGAGACTTAGCAGGGGGCCTCATTTTGCTGCATCCCCTTAATTAACAGCACGGCCGAAAGCATCTTTTTCATCCATGGGCCGATAGCTGGCCGCTCCACTCTTCAACAAAAAAGGACAAAATCCGATTACACCGGACAGTTAGGACTGCGGAAAAAAATCATCGACACCGCCCTACCCACTCTTGAGGTCTTGCACACCGCAAGGACCCAGACAAGGGCAGGGAAAAGCCTACTCGACCCCTCACACCCTGCCCACCACCTTTTCCAGCTACTCCCCTCATGCAAGCGCTACCGATCCATGCGCACCAAAACCAATAGACATTCAAACAGCGTCTTCCCTCTCGCCATTAACTCCCTAAACAGAAACCGAAATCTATAGTGGCTCTTTGCATTTTTGCACACCTCTGTGGAATAGCATGACAGCAATGATTATTGTAGCTCTAGCTCTTGACATACTGTACTTGTATAATTGTCATCGATCCATATTCCACAGCACCAGACACTTTAAAGTGCCCAAGGACTTTCTATACAATTGCATACTTAAAGTTATTCTACAAATACTACTACAAGTCACTTTAAAAATGGTGCAACGATTACCTGCACCAACTGCGCAACCGTCATAGTATTGTATTCCACCACTCGATACTTTGCACATTGTCTCACAGCTGTCATTGGGTGTTGTCCTTGTTTATCGCAGTTGCTGGTTATATATAATACTAGCGTAGCCTGTACAATCGGATACAAATTCCTTGTGGGTTTTACATACTTGGGCAAGAAATGTGATTCTGATTCTGATTCAAACTTAGTTATTTTGCCACTTGTTTTGAATCAGGCCAGAAAAGAGAGTTAAAAAAAGAAAAAAAAAGGTGGAGGGAACAAAACAGGCTCCAGGAGATAGTCAGGAGATGACTTGTACAAGTTTGATTGTACTCTCTTGGCATCTCACTTGCAAATATTCAGAATCTAGAGTTGCTGACCAATGAACTGTCTTCTTGTGCAAAAACACAAAGAAGAACAATCTGTCCTCTATGTCTACAAACCAATGCATGACACCATCACCCCTTCAACAACTTTGCGTAAAAACTGCTACGTCACTCCTGCGAGTGTACCTTGACATCCCGTGTGTATTGTCTGCCTGCTGTATTTCAGGGCACAACTTTATCTGCCAAGATTGCTTACTGGCTCAAGGTCACTCCCTCGTCATTCAGCTCCCTCTCCTGGATGTATTGATGCCAGTAGAGCCATGGCTCTTGGCTGCTAAAGCAAAATCGATATCCCCTAGCGCTCAGCGCTTGTGCTATAATATCCTCCAAACACCAACTGCCAAAATGTTTATGCTGCATTCATGGGAGATGCTTAAGGAGACACCCGGAATAACAAGGAATGACATGGCACATGGCTTAGAAGAATCAGAAATAAACCTTTGGTTAATGACCGGTACAGGTTCAAGGTCGATACTTTATAGCAGTTTCTGGTACGTACATGTTTGCAGCTCATCTTTTTTTTTTTTTTAATTCCAGTTTCAGCTCATGTTTGCTGGCGACGGTAAATTATTGATGAGCCGTTTAGAGCCGGGTGAAGAGCCTCATTTGGAGCAAGGCCTGTCTACTTCTACAAGGATTGCAGACATCTCTCTGATTGTTCTGTCTTTGGTGGCAGCAAGAGCGAGGTGAAATAAAACACCGATCAAGGAAATCAATTTGATAAAAGAAGATTTGCTTTGAAAGGTCGTGTTCTCAGTTCTATGGTTTGGGGATGTTTGGCCGGTGTGGGCCCTGGCCACAATTCACTCAGCCTTGTCAGCTGGGGGAAACGATGCAAATAGACTGTGTGCATCTCATAGCCAGTAATTGTTTGTATGCGTGGGCCTCTTGACTCGATAGTCTTCAGAACTGGATCCTCCTGGACAAACAAAAGCACGGACAAGGGTGGGGAGGAGCAGGCGGTCTGGAGGCACACGGTCCCTTGCTGTGTGCCGAAAATGTCGCAGAGGGAGGTTTGGATGTTGAATGTGAGGGGCGGGGACAGGCTGTCCCTTGCTGGTTAACATGTAAATGAATCGTTTAATGCATCTAAAAATGTCACAGAGGTCAGGCTCTGTGGTAATTCTGTGTCATGTTAGAGAATCACTGTTTGCACTTGTGAGTGTCAGTGAAAGGCCGGTAAGCTTTGCAGCTGGAATTTTTCCTTGAACTTGAATTCTTGTGCTTGCACATCAATCACACACTTTGAAGGTGTAACAACAGATGAAAAGGCAAATAGGACAGCATGGAGAGGGACAGCTACAAAGCAGGGCAGCAGAGAAAAGTGCTATAAAGAAGGGTGCTGTGCATATGGGTGGGATTTGGGTCTTTTTGAGAAGTGGGGGATAAGTGATGAGGATTTTTAATAAAAGTGCCCAATTTGCAGTGTTGACATGGTTGCGCTCGAAGTGAGTTTTTCACAGGATCTTAAATCCCTGACACTTATGGTTATGAATAACAAATGAGGATGGCAAGAGCCTGGCTTGATGGTATGGGTGTGCAAGGTGTTTTGGGACAATTGATTTGTTTTCTTTATTATTCTATTGATATAGATGCCAGGGAGGTAAATGTCATCATGGTTTGTGCCATAGATGTCTGCTTGCTGGATGATTGATTGTTCTGGCATTTGATCCCACCCCGCTCTCAATGATGGGATGATGGAGTAATGAAAGAACCTTCGGCTGATCCTGCTTCGTGTCCCCCATCTTAACTTTTCCTGTTTGGGCCTGCTATCGACCAGCCTGCTCCATATTTTTCTATATCCTCTTTTCCCACACAATTGCCTCTTAAAAACCCAGTGCTATTTATTTTTATGTAGTGTTATGATTGCAACATGAGCAGTATACGTGTCCGAGGTCTAATGGAGGTCCCAATCAACTGATAATTTCATCCGTTCTATTTACCTTTGAAAAAAATTGTTCATGTAACAATCTGTGAAATAGTAAAAGAAAGCTAAACATCGTCAGAATGAACAAGTGGGGTACATTTAATTTCGAAAAGTATGATGTACTTGATACATGCGTATAGAAAAAGTCAACAAGTGATTTTAGAATACGTGTTAGAAATTACAAAGACGTACGAGTGGCATCCATGCAACACAGAACACTCGGTCAAAAGAGGAGGTGGGAGCAGAGGAAGCACGAAGGCAAGCATGGGGTTCCTTTTAGTGTTCTGCACTACCACCATGTGGCCAAAGTGAGAAAATGTGTGTAGTAGTTAAAAAGAATTGTGTATTCTAATGAAGGAAATAAAACAGAATGATGTCCTTCAAATAATCAGTTACATTACCTCTACTATTTGAGAATCGTCATTTTTCAACACGAATGAGTGAGGGAGGACTAGATGGTATGACAAAACGTTTTGGGGGGCAGAGCTGTCACCAGACCTCAGTCTCTAGAGGTGTACATGAAATGCATGCAGGAAGGGCAATTATTATTACCTCTATACAACTGCATGCATGCATATGTGGTTCCAATACACATACAGCACACACTTTGAAACCTACTTTGAGGCATGATAGGCTGTTGCACATTAGATACCTATCAATAAAACAAACACCATGTTTCTTTATATTTTTAATGTCTTAGTTCAGCGTGTACCCCGCCTACTGCCCAACGTCAGCTGGGATAATAATAATAATAATAATAATAATAATAATAATAATAATAATAATAATAATAATAGAGTTTATTTATAAGCGCCTTTCAAAATACCCAAGGACACTTTATAGTCAAAAAAGAGCAATAAAAACATAGATAAAATTATAAATAATAAAAAGCAATGAGTTAAACTAAATATGCCATTTTAAATAGGTGGGTTTTGAGATGAGTTTTAAATATTGGAAGAGAGTCAATATTACGGATGTCGGGTGGGAGTGAGTTCCAGAGTTTGGGGGCAGAGCGGCTGAAAGCTCTGCACCCCATCGTGCTGAGACGGGCAGAGGGTACACAGAGGTGGAGGGAGGCTGAGGACCTGAGAGAACGAGAGGAAACGGAAATTTGAAGAAGACCCGACAGGTGGGGGGGGGGG
>CAAKHF010018001.1:6322-26488 GCA_901007745.1 Hippocampus kuda | reverse complement strand
GGTAGCAGGGCATGCTGGAGCCTATCCCAGCTGTCTTCGGGCAGTAGGCGGGGGACACCCTGAACTGGTTGCCAGCCAATCGCAGGGCACACATGGATGAACAAGCATCCGCGCTCACACTCACACCTAGGGACAATTTAGAGTGTTCCATTAACCTGCCGCGCATGTTTTTGGAATGTGGGAGGAAACCGGAGTACCCAGAGAAAACCCACGCAGGCCTGGGGAGAACATGCAAACTCTGCACCGTGAGGCCAACGTGCTAACCGGTCGACCACCGGGCTGCCTGTATCATGTCAATAAATTATAAATGAATAATGTTCATTCACTTCATAACTGTAACCACAATACACGGTGACATCAGATGTCATCTCCTTTACCCTCCTATATTAAAAAGCTTAATCGAACGTACCTGGGATTGAATATCTGGATTCTTTATAGACATAAAACACATCCATGGGAATGAATAAGTTCAGGATTTTATTATTTTACTATTTGAGTACCGGTTGTAGTGTCATCTAATTTAATGTGATGTTAATACAGGATTCCTTTGATTGTGACCTTCAGAGGAGGCATAGTTTACACTTAGCCATAACCACTTCCTGCATCAAGTTGGCGTGTAATCAGAGTCTTATCGGATCATGTCCTGTTGACTGTTTGCTAACAACTGACTCAGATGAAGTGGATAGCTGAGGCATGAGGCAGGCATCTTTCGTTTTCTGCTCGTACACTTTGAATCCCAAAGTGTCGCGTTTGTGCGTGGATGGTATTTACGAGGCTGTCACAAAGCTGGGGTTTGACTTGAAACACCAAATAAACACTCATGCTGTCTTACGCGGTTACACTTGCACTCTAAGCGAGCTTTACCTGTCTCTCTTCATCTGCACCATGTGAGATTTCACGTGATCTGGCAGTGGGAATTCGCATCATTATGGAGTTCTTCAGAAGGCTACTGTATCTGCGGAAACGGCTGGCGTGTTGGGAAGAGGAGAGTGGATCACTATCTCCGCGAGTGAGCAGGTCATTTCTATCAAGCTGCATCAGGACGTCAGCAGGCCTCTCCTCCATTTCCTCTATTTCAGATTTTATGAGTGAGAAAGAAAGAACCATGTGCACCATGTAGAATAATTTATACTGTATATCATATTTGTCTGTGTGTGTGTGTGTGTGTGTGTGTGTGTGTGTACACAATCAATTTTGGGTGCGTTAAAAAAAAACAATCAGTAATCCATGATTTTTAAATTTCATATGTTGATATGAAATCATAGTTTGGGTGCTTGATTTGTTTGTATTTTTGGTTGCTAATCAAGGCAGGGCTTGGTGGCTCGTGAATCGCGCAGGATAACTGCACTTAAAAGCATCGTGTACTATATCTGTCATCATCCACACATAATCAGCATCAGAAGTTAGTACGTTGGCATTTTTGCACTTTATCAACACATTGCTCAGCGTGTCATTTTGTTTGACAGCATGTTTTCAAATAGGCAATTTCAACATCTCAACAAATCACCTGTTTTAAGCCAACTTTGGAAAATTTGATTTTTTTTTTTTGCTGGAGTTTGAAATGAGACATTTTTTCAACACATTCCACCACATGATGTACATCTCCACAATCTAATGACATCCGTTTTGTAGTAACGCAATGCATAAGAGAAATCTTTCCTCCAGTGATAGCATGATGTCCATATCTTGCAGTTTTACCTCTTGCTTCCCTGCCTCCCTCTTGTGTCTCTGCAGCCTCTGGCACAGTGGTGCAGGTTGCTGCCCAAAGATGCCGCCAAGATGCCGGAGAGCACGTGGAAGCTGGTCTTCTACACCATGTCGTGGTGCTACAGCACCTACCTGCTCTTCTTCACCTCCTACCCTTTTTTCCACAACCCACCCTCTGTCTTCTACAGTAAGTCACAAAGCACAGTCATGTAAAGTCACATCATTTGGTACACCTGCACAATCGAATGAGACACTTAAGAGAATCTTTTTTTTGGGGCGGGGGGGGGGTGACACATCTGATCTCATTCTTACATTTGTGCAAACCAATGATACGTCTATTGATTCAGTGCAATTCAAAATACATAACTTTTTATGAGCTGATCTTATGGCTGCAAGTTGGTTTCAACTTTTTGAACAACGTTTGCGTTTGCTGCACAGTGGGGCACTGGTTTGCACATCTGCTTCACAGTCGACAGGTTATGGGTTCAAAAACTCCGACTTCTTCCAAAATTCAAAAATAGGCAATGTTGAGTTAAGGCTAAATTGTCTGTAGTGGTGAATGTGAGTGTCAGTGGTTGTCTCTATGTGTTAGCCTGCAACCCTAATGAGGATAAGCGTTAGAAAATGGATGGATGGAACATTTATGGAACATATAATTGGTTGAGGCGGCCCGGTAGTCCAGTGGTTAGCACGTCGACTTCACAGTGCAGAGGTTCGATTCCAGCTCCGGCCTCCCTGTGTGGAGTTTGCATGTTCTCCCCAGGCCTGCGTGGGTTTTCTCCGGGTGCTCCGGTTTCCTCCCACATTCCAAAAACATGCATGGCAGGCTGATTGAACACTCTAAATTGTCCCTAGGTGTGAGTGCGGGCGTGCATGGTTGTTTGTCTCTGTGTGCCCTGCGATTGGCTGGCAACCAATTCAGGGTGTCCCCTGCCTGCTGCCCGAAGACAGCTGGGATAGGCTCCAGCACCCCCCGCGACCCTAATGAGGATGAAGCGGTTCGGAAGATGAATGAATGAATGAATGAATGAATAATTGGTTGATCCCTCGTGAGATATTTTGTGGTCGAGGCAAGAGACTGGTCGCCAGTCAGTCACAGGGTGCCCGTGAGTCGTGCAATTGAAGATTTTGTCGAGTACCGATTGTTCCCACTTTGCTCAAAGTCAGCTAGTACAGACTACATCTCACCTGTGAAATGGCTACCTGCTCGTCTTAGGGCTATACAGTCGAACCT
Organism: Hippocampus kuda; assembly: GCA_901007745.1. NCBI lineage: Eukaryota > Metazoa > Chordata > Actinopteri > Syngnathiformes > Syngnathidae > Hippocampus > Hippocampus kuda. Next base: position 23,547 of record CAAKHF010018001.1, on the reverse strand, counting down.
CGATTTAATGGGCAGTTTGGGGAAAGGGGTTGAACCACTTGTCGTTACAACAAATTACTTTTTTCGTGACCTAAAACCAACACAATACAAAATTATTATTTTATACTTTTTCCCTAAACTAAAAATACCCAGTACAAAACACAATTTTGTAAATAAATATAAAAAAGCTTGACACTGTTGGGAATGTTTTCAAGTTCATTCAAACATAGTGTACCTTGTTGGTGCTTGGGATGCGGATAATGGCATACATCTGGTTAGCGCTTCCATTTTTCACCTCGATTACAATTAGATGCCACAGATGAGAGCTTTACAAAAACTGTGTATTGTAGCCCACCAAAAATTATGTTAGAGAGACGTGGACACAATTAGTGCCTGAGTAAAGAAACAGAAACGACATGAATAGGGAGCTACGTCTTTTGAGCTGCGGGCTTATGGCGATGCTAAGCTAATGCCCATGGTTTCATTGCCTTTGATGCGAACATCCCCCTACCAACATGGCCGCCTCATTGACGCATGGTTTAGCCTCTAGTCTACTGTAAATCCATCTGTGACAAGAGCGGTGACAGCCCGAAACATTTGACCAGTCTCTGTCTGTTGATGACTCAACAGCGCCCTTGTCTGGCCTTGTGGGGAATTGCGGCCACTTTTGGCACTAACAGATTTAAACAGCTACCCGGTACTTTAGAAGGACCGGACACTATTTTCCATTGAAGCCAGGCACCATTGATCCGTTTAATCAAGCTTCCACTGTATTGACATTGTTGGAGTATAATCAGAATCTGAAATGAATTGACTGAACGTGTTGCCAGAGCTCTTGTACTCGATTTCATTAGATTATGAAGGAGGACCTAACGAAGAGTCCTATTCAGTTTAGAGTTGCACAGAGAAAATGCATATTTAATCACAATGTTACCAAGCCTGCCTCTTACGTAACTGCTCAAGGTAGAGAAGTCAAGACAGTTCGACAGTATTTGATCAGCGTGAAAAAAATAGAGCAGCTTATGTAGCTCAGCGGCAACAGCATTATTCCATCCTTTGCCCGTAAGCAGTATTGTTTGGCAACATAACCGGTGCACAAGAGGCCTGTGGGCGGCCAGCCAGCTGTCTGCCCCCGACAGGTTGCAGAGATAAGAAGCAGCAGACGTTTGTCTCGATGAAACAGCAGCAAGTGGACTGGCCCGTTGCCACTCTGAGAGTGCTGCCTTCTTATACAAATCGCCCCATTTTGGCTGTACATGATTATATTAGGGCTGCACGGTAGATTAGCGCCTGTTCTCCCTGGGCTTGTGTGAGTTTTTCTGGCACTTTGCCGTTCCTCCAATGTCTCAAAACGTGCATGTTGTTCTCTGAACACTATACATTTCCCATAGGAGTTAGTGTGAATGGGCGACCAGTTCAAAAGTGTACCCCAGCTCTCGCATGGTCAGGTGACCATGGATGATCACATGATGTACACACAGCCTAAATGCGGTGAATATATACGGGGCGTTTGCAAAAGTGAGGATACATTTGTATCCATATTCGTTAGCTCATAATATGACCGACCTCATAGATGCATAGGTCAACAAAGGCCTGTTAAATTGCCATCATAATAACGAGACCTCACCCTAATAGATTCTTCTAAGGCTATGCAATTAATCGAATTTCATTCATGATCATGATTTTGGCAGCCACAAATAAATTAACTGACCACTGGATTTTTTTGGGGAGTGGGGGGGGGGGGGGGGGGTGACAAAATGGGGGCTCTACTGCATATTTAGGTCAGCACAAAATGTAGTCAGCTAACCACCAGGGGGCGACGCATGGTTAATTCTTCATTTAGCCAAGTGACATTAAAACATCAAAGTTAATAACATTTATTCAGTTAGTCTATGGTAAATTTTAAATTCTCGGGTAAAACATGTGAGAATTGTGATTAATAAAACAAGTCAATATATTTTTGCTCTTTTTTTAAAAATCAGACATGCAAGTGCGTACCCTTCTTATCCCTGTATACACGTACGTCATTTCCTATGCAGCCTCTGATGTTTTGCTGGTTTGTAGCAGATTTGACATCATTGTGGTTGAAGTGTGTAGATTGTATTAGCTCTCCTTGTGTCGAATATAGTTGGCAGGTGTTGAGCTGGTGTGACAACTGATGCCGCAGTGTTCACGGGGCAGAGCTGCTTGTCGAGATTCCACCTAAATCCCTTTTCATCATGTGGGATGTGATTTAAATCACTCTTTTGGGACACAGAGATTACTTGACAGTAATATCTTGTTGGCACTACGGACGAAAACACAGAAAGTCTGCATCAATCCAGCCATTTCCTTCCACTTGTCCTCATTCCGGTTGCAGCCAATCACAGCAGAGCAGATATCGACAAACAGCTCGTCCACCACACTGCCCTGGTTTTGCATAGTTGCATTAAATGTATCTATAATTATGTTGATTTGAAAGTATGGCTATTTTAGATACAACAATTTTATTGAGCAGAAATGCTCCCAATTAACCTTTTTGTTTTATGAGGGGAAGGGGAGAGGGATCACATTTGTAGAAAAACACGATGTAAATGTGTAGTTATTATACCAAACAGCCATTTAACATCTCGTGCAGGAGCCGTGCCTGAATCCCAAAATTCACTTCCTTTCCCAAGTTAAGGATTTGTTTGTTTCCAGTTTGTTTCAGACACTGATGTCTCCTCTTCGTTTCTCTAGACTGGAAGAGTGGAATGCCAGTGCCTATAGACATCGCCATCGCCTACCTGATCCAGGGCAGCTTTTACGGTCACTCCATCTATGCCACCGTTTACATGGATGCCTGGAGGAAGGACTCTGCGGTCATGGTGGTGCATCACATCATCACTCTGGCACTTATCTGTTTCTCCTATGCCTTTAGGTAGTTATTTTATTTATTTTTTGCTGTTACTATCAAATATGTTCTCGGGCAGGTAAATGTATGGGCTAAGATGTTGTGACCATTTGGTAGATACCACAACGTGGGCATTCTGGTGTTGTTCCTCCATGATATCAATGACATCCAACTGGAATTCACCAAGCTCAACGTCTACCTGAAGTCCAGAGGAGGAGGCTACTTCCTGCTTAATGACGTGCTCGCCAACATGGGCTCGGTCAGCTTCAGCATCACCTGGTAGGTATATGAAATCTGGAAAAAGGGTGAATGAAGACACGGAATCCCCAGTTGCTCCTGGTGCTGGTTTAATTTAACAATCTCGCTGTCCCTCAGGTTCTGGTTCCGTCTGTACTGGTTTCCCCTCAAAGTACTGTATGCCACCTGCGTGTCTGTCCCCAACATTCCATTCTACTTCTTCTTCAACACTCTGCTCCTCGCCCTGTTGCTCATGAACATCTACTGGTTCTTGGTAAGAGCACACACAAATATAGTCTTCCCCTGCTAAAGTATGTTGTGCTTCACCTCCCACAGACCAGCTCGGTCGGTGATTTTTTTTTGCATTGAATTTACGATCCCATTTGCCTCTCACAGACATTTGCGATTTAAAATAACTATTATTTTGAGTATTTACAGTACACTTACTGTCATGTCCTTGCCTGAGAGCCACATTTGCACACTCACACAGTAGCTGCTGTATGCCACGGGTCACGCGTAGACACTCACACGCAGACTAGCTGATATCACATCCCACCCAACGAGCCCCGCCGATTCGAGGCACATTTCTCCAACACAGACACTGTAACGCAAACAATATTTTCTCCACATTTTATGCTTGCATTTTGTTGTGCCTGTATTCAAATGCATTTGCAACATGTTTCAAATGTGTTTTAATGAATTGAAATGGCTTCAAAGCTTAAAGAAGGGGCAAAAGAACTATGTCAAATAATTGATTTTTTTAAAATGTTGCATTTTGCAGGTGGCTCTAGAAAGAATGTGATTGGGTCTGTATGTTTTCACCCCCCACCAGTTCATCGTCATCTTCGTCGTAAAAGTGTTGAAGATGAAGGAGGTGAATGACGTCAGGGAGTACGAGGAGGAGGAGGGCGCCAAGGCAGCAGCGGGCCTGCTCCGAAACCCTCAGGCGGCGGCCATAAATCACGGCGATGATCATCCTGATGATGATGCTGGACATCACAACGCTGACCAGGGGTGAGTAGACACTGACACTTGATCTTGCCGGCATCTCAGCGGGGAAAACACATGTGCTGTCTATTGACGTTAGCGAAAAGTAAATGAGGGCAGAACACGCTAAACCCCACACAGGAAGGACCGAGTCGAGATTACAACGCGCGAACTCGCGACTGTGAGTCAGACGAGCGAAACACTTCACACAATGTTTTTTGCCATTTTTGGGTAAGAGGTGGGCAAAGTATGGCTTGTGGGCCATTGCTGTTCTCCTGCCCACTGAGAGTCCTGCAATATTTGTTGCATTCATTTAGCCATTTCTTCCTAAAATTGGTGAATTCAAATCATTCCTTTATTATTTTTTATGTCAGTTCAGTTAATTAAATAATTTGTTAATTTGTTTATTGGAAACAATAATTACAAAAATGTCAAAAATAATTATTTATATTAAATAATTGGTTCATTTTGAATGTAATTAAACATTTAAAAAAATATCAATAATGATTTTATTTTTGGATTATTGTATTTCATGCTTTGTAATTTGGATGAATTATAGATCATTTAACTTGAGCAGGAAAAAACTATTAAAGAGAAAGAAATATTGTATTGTGTTTTGCACATCTGTGACCTGGCCCATCTGCTCATTTTAATAAATCAAATGTGGACCTGGAGCATAAAAGTTTGGAGTCTCACATTTGCACCCATGGACAATTTCGTCATCACTGAACCGTGCATGTGTTTGGAATGTGCCACGAAGTGGCAGTACCTGGAGAAAAGCCGAGCAAAACTCCACACAAGAAGGCCATAGACAAGAATCAAAACCTGAACCTCTTAACAGTGAGGCAGATGTGCTAACCACTTGTGCACCATGGCGGAAGTGTAATTTAAAATCCTCCCAGAAAGTGTTATATGGCCAAATTAAACTTGTGAGGCTTGTTTTAATCCTTTTATTTTTGTGTCAGTCGATGTACCATAAATGTATATGGACTCGTTAGACACTCCATTGGGTATCTAATGACGGTCACTGTGGTGAAAAATGGCAATGTGGCATATTGGGATTTGATTTTCTTTTTCACCACATGAGAGGGACAAAATATTATCCATGGAAATTTAGACTGGACCGGTTGGCAGCCGGGTGTCAACAAATAACCATTCACACATCACACACACACACACACACCGGCGGACAATCCACACCAGCCCAGAAACAATCTGAAGATTTGAATCCAGAGCCTCACAACTGTGAGGAAGACGTGCTAACGACTAAGCCAACCCGCATCATAGAACGACTTGAGTTGGACTTTAGAGGTTCTCACAGTCGCCCTAAAGTGCACAACAATAAATAATTAAACAAAAGTAAACAACAGCAAATGAAAAATCACAAAACCAATAGCTAAACAAAACAAAACAAAAAAGCTACAAAAGAGAAAATGAAAATGAAAACATCAAAAACAAACAAAACAAAAAGCCTAACAGCGAATCGCATGAACAAAATGTCATTGTGTTTCGTCGTTTTTGTCAATGTATTTTTGGGATTTGCTGTTGTGTTCACCTTTTTTCTCTTTTGTTGAGTTATTTATTTTTGTGCTTTATGATTTGCTATTTTGTTTGATTTTAGGGTGTCTTGTCATTGTCGTTTTTGTGTTTTCTCATTTGCTATTATATTTACTTTTTGATTGTTTTGTTTCATTTTTAGTTGTATTTTTTCATTCGCTTTTTTTGCTTGTTTTGTGTGTTTTCATTTGCTGTTGTGTTTTTTTTTTAATGTTGTGTTTGGTTATTTGTTGTTGTGGTTTGCACTTAGGGGCCACCGTAGGTTCCACTGTAATCAAGATTGTCCGTGAAACTTCTCCCAAGTCATCAATTGTGGCATCATAAAGACATGCGTTGTAGTGCCATGCAATCTGTACATGATACCTTTCGTGACCTTTAACCTTTACAACAACTTAACAAGAAAGCGCAAAACCGACTCAAATCCAAGCATGTGTGTTTGTGCATATGTTCTGTTATCTAAAGTCATGGCTTCATCATACCTTGACTCCATATTATCTTCAAATTTTAACCTTTGCACTACACTGTCAGTGTTTGTTTGAGCAGCTTTCAAAAGAAGCTCCTTGTGCCTGACGCCCAAAGGCCGCTGTCCACACTCAAAGAACGCAAAGCAAGTCACTGATTCTGAACAAATAGGTCTGGACCGAAAAGTGGGCCAACAAATCTGTGTACTTATGTTTTTCATTTTATATTTATGGGCTTGAAATTCATACGTTCGCTGCAACTACAGATGTACTTCTGTGTCAACTACGGTTTTTTGTTGTTGTTGTTGTTGTTTTTTTAATAGGAATCGGCAGAGAAAAGGCTTGCCGAGCTCTGGCTTGATTTATTAATCCGTAATGTAAATAAATAAATAACTGTGCCTCGTAGATGGTAGCAATTAGTCTCTTTTGGGTGAGATTACTGTGTCCCAATGGAATGGGGAAACCCATGAAATGCCACAATAAGCGTTACAAACACCTTGTGATTGATCAAAGCGTTTGTCGCATTGAATGTACTCCAGTGTCACAAAAGAGAGGAGATGATTTAAATTTAGAAGAGATGATGTAATGTGCATACATCCACGCGCACACACACTACTAAATACAACTACTACTACTACTAAATAGAATGCAAATTGTTGATAGTTTGTCACATATGAAATTCTTACCCTGGTGATTTTTGGGTGGAGAAATACATTATTTTGGATTAGCAAATGAGCTCTTAACGAAATCTAATATTACCAAACATTTATGGGGGGACAAAAAGTGCACACCCCCTCGCCACTGACGCCCACTCTGGACCCAAACTTTCAAATGATAGTGTATGTTTGCAAAATATTTTATTCTTTATTAAAATTTGGGTCTTGGACCAAGGAAATGCAGGTCCTTGAAGTAGCACTGGGTCCTGATTGGCCGACTGCATGACACGGCCGTAACGCACACACGATGAGGCGGCGCCCGTTTTGTCTGGACAGCCTTGAAGCGCTTCTGACACGGTCTGTTGCTAAATCTCTTTCTCAACTCTGTGCCAGCAGGAAGCACGTGCAGAACGGAATCGCCAAGGAGAAGCATCTATGAACGGATCTGCGGCGCCCCCACCAGGCAGGAGGCCGCGAGAGGAGAGGAAAACCACCACCCCCAACACACACCCACATTTTCAAGTCTTCTATGTTGTTTTTACTCAAGCACTGTGAATGTTATCTCATTGAAGCAATGAGAAACAGACCGTTGGGGTACGAGGTGTCACGTTTTCTTTTTCCTCCCCCTTTTCCCAATCATCCAATCTCTCGCTTGTTGATTTGATTCTCATCGCACAAGTCCGCCGCGGCCTCCTGCCTCCACTAGCGACATTAGTGTGTGTGAGTGTGAGTGGTGAATGAATACCGAGCGAGTGGGTGCAACTTCACCTCAACACTTCACCTCAATTTAACTTGTTCAGCCCCCTCCCGGTCAGTGTGTGTGCGTGTGTGTGTGTGTGTGTGCGTGTGTGTGTGTGTGTGTGTGTGTTGCACTGAAATGAAGGCCAACAAGCTGACTGCTGCTTTAATGACAGCAACTAGCTGGAAGTGATTAACTTGGGTTTTTAAATTGTTTCATTTTTTTTCGTGTGTGCGAGGACCTAGCAGAGGAACTGTTAACTCATTCAGTACCAGCCAATTCTGGACCAAGTCTGAAAAGACGTTTAAAACCGTCTTTGGGAGTGAATGAGTTAAGGATCAGAATCATGATTTCAAAACGAGGCTAAAAAAAAAGTATGCACAAGTGCAAGTATGCACAAGTATTCAGGAACGCATGACATTGAAATGATTTTGGGAACATGCTATGGATTTTTTTATAACAAACAAACGCGAGGAGATCTCGCAATGTAATCCGGGTTTTTCTTTGGAAAGGAGCGGTCGCTCCTTCGGACGCATGCGATTTGCACACAATACAGAGAAAGAAAAAAACAAAAAAGGTGCCTTGGTACCTCCGACCTTGTCGATCAACTTCGAGCTCTTGTTTTGAAAACTCAGCATGCTTGTAAGTGCTGGAGCGGGGCGCGCACTTTTGTCTCTTGTTTACCTTGTCATCTCCATCATTCCTACGATCGCTACTCACAAGTCAAGTGAGAGGAATATTTTACCTTGAGGTGAAATTTCAGGATGAACCTAAAATGCACAAGAACCTTTACATGTGAATTTCATGTCAATCTCGAAACGTTTGAATGTCCAGCAAGAGAAAAACAAATGAAGTTAACGTGTAAAGGTACTCGTGCATTTAAGGTTCAACCCAAAATTTCACCTGAAAACCTAACAAATATCCCCCCACAATTTTTATTTTGTGAGTAGTATAAGTCAGTGTTTTAGTTCAGGGGTATTGTTTATTTGTATCGAACTGCTGCTGTTTAATTCCTCTCCCTTTTTTTTTTCTCAGAGCACACTGTTCTTATTCTTTCATTTTTATTTTATTATCCTCTCCTGTCCTGCGCTGGACAGTCTGATGTAATCAGACACGAGGGGGACCGGGGAGAGCGGACTTGTTCTTCCGTACGGACACGCAGTCACACACATCACATCACGTCACGTCATCTTTTTCTTTTTTGTCAAGAATGCCCGTTCACGTGTCCACGGGTGCTGCCTGTCAAACGTCACAATGTCGTATCACGAACTGACTCTGCTGCAAGATGTGAGATTCCAGTTCAAAGCCGCACAGACAATGTGCAAATCCAAGCATGGGCAGTGGATAGAGGAAGTGGACACACCAGGTGTAAAAAAAAAAAATACAAAGAAAGTTTTTCCCTGATTCCAAAAAATGTTGATAAGCATTCAATATGCATTTTCCATGAAAAGCTGGAGGAAATTGACTGGTTTTAAGCCTTTATTTGAACCATTAACTCAGCTTTTTTGTAATTATTACAAAGTAATTTATCGTGTTGTCATTTACAAAAATAAAAAATAACAAAATTGTAACAAGCATTGATTTTAATTGTGTTCACTTTCTCTATCCACCGTCTGGATGCAACCACCATGTCACCTCATCCTTTTCTCAAGTGGACGAACTGTGTTATGTTTTTCATTCTGTGGCTGGCACATTGTCAGCATGTCAGGCTGCTGTGTTGGAAATCAGTGAGGCATTTTGTGGCAGGGTTTTTTTTTTCTTTTTGTTTTGTGCATGTTATTGTTCAACTAGTTTAGTCAAACACAGTTAACTCATCCTTTGAGGAATTGGCCCAGGAAGTGACATAACTACCGGTACTTGAAATGATCAAACCAAGCGGATTCCAGGATTTCTTTTGGGGGGGGGGGGTGTATACGATAGTCACACGAAAGACAACGTGAAAATACAAAAATGGTTATGGAATTCCATTTTGGATGGAGTTGGAGATACTTCAAGCTTGTCCATTTTGATCATGATATGTGGCACAAATAAAATAATACAAATAAATGGATGTCGGGAAGAAAAAGACAAATGCATCGGTACCCGAGCAGCGGTGATTTTTCTCTTTTGTTGGACTGCAACTGAAATGAAATGAAAGCTTTTGATTGTGCCAAAATGTCCACTCGTAATGTCTAATCATGAGTTGGGAAGGCTGCATGTCAGGCTCAAAGCCCTGCAAGGTCTTTGTTGTTTTACTATTAAAAAATAATAATAATTGCACTGTAATTTATTAGTTTTTTAAAAATAATCTTTAGTTAGATCAAACTAGAAAAGGGAAGGGTGAATTAGGGGTATTTTTGAGACCTTCTTTTGATGTTGGATGAAACATTGTATTTTAATCATTCATTTTTGGCCGACTGATACACATCCCTGTAAAATTTAATTGTCCACAATTCAACCACTTGCTCTTTTATAGAATGTTGGGATTTTTTTTTTTGGTTTATCACCGAAAAATAAAAAGGTGTCCAGTAAGAAAAAATATGAAACGTCTGAGTTATTTCGTCATTTGTTTTGCAAAGATCATTATTTGGGCGCACCAGTGACCAGTTCATTGTGATGAAAGTGTGGCAGTCGTTTAGAGCAGATACTTTGAATCCATTACAATGTCTTAAAACACTAATTGGAATACTAAATGCTCAATGTAAAATTGTCAAACTCACTTGATGTCCCAAAAACATGAGCAATCATCACCAAAATTCAGATGCTCATTTCTGTCCTTGCTCACTTGAACATCTGAATGATCGCCCCAATATTTTGTATTTTGCTGACATGAAGGCCGTTCCTCTCCATAGACGAAAAGCTTAATGTCCGAAAACTACAACCAATCATCACCGAGATTTAAGAGCACATCCCTACTCATGCTAACTTCAACCTCGTACGATATTAAATCAATCGCCGCTTTTATTTGGATTTTTACAGATGTTAATTATTTCCTTCCGCAGGAGAAGCCTTACGTTGTTTGATGTTGGAAAACTGCAATAATTCAAAATGTATGACGACATCTCAATATAAGCCCCCTTCAACCTCTGAAAATATTCAACAATCGCCACAATATTTGGATTTGATAGACAAGTTTTCTATCCTTAGGAAAAAAAGAGCCTAATGTCACTTGATGTCAGAGAACTAACAACAATCAATACTGTATTCATCCAAAATGTATGCAGACAACAATGATTATGTCCACTTCATTATCTGCAAATATAAGAATGACTGCCACGGTATTTTGGACATTAAGAACGTTTTCCTCCTCATTGGCATCCATAAAACCCAAAGTATTTGGCTGATTGTTCTGGTATTTTCAAAGGTTGGAGTTGGCATCAGTAGTGATTTCCACTTATATTTTGGTGACAATTACTTGCAGTTTTCAGTCACAAAGCAATGATATGCTGAAGCATCATAGACCGGCTTGACATTCTTATTACAAATCCTCTCTATTTAAATCCCTAAGCATAAGTCTATTTTGAAACCCTCCATATTTTTTTGTATCTATTGACTTTATTCATCCGCATTTAAAACCTGAAAAAACAGATACAGTATTTAGCCACTTGTAAAGAATATGGAGATTTCTTTTGGTTTATCGCTTCAAATAAAACGCTGTCAAGTCAGTAGAAAAAAATAACCAAGCAAAAAACATTACATGTCATCATTTTTTTAATCACTTTTTTTTTGCAAAGATCATTATTCAGGTTCCACCAATGATCAATAAATTAACTGTCATGAAAGTGTGGCTTTTGATTTGGGGAAGAAGAACAAGTCATGCAGTAAAAACACACACACGCAAAATAACCTGCAGCTCACAGTTGAAAAAAAAAATGTTATTCTGAAGATTTTGCTTATCACCAGGCACCTGTTCACCCCCCGCCCCCCCTTTCTGTGGCTGTGTCCACTTAAGTGACACAACGTGCACACTTACACGTTTGCCACAATCAGCAAAAGTTCATGGTAACACACAGTGATAACAAAGAAAAAAGTAATTTATCAAGTTGCAGATGCACTCTTACACACAAAGATGTGATTAGACAAGAAAATGGACTTGTGCATTTTGCCTTTGGCTGCATTCAAACACGGGGCATTGGGAAGGTCAGAATAAGAAATATTAAGCCACACACACACACAATTTGAATCACTTTTAAGGGGTTGGGTTTGACTAAGCTCTACTATATCTTTTTGTCTTTTAAGGGGGACAAACGGTAGTGGATATCTTAACATGAAACGGTTACTTACATACTACTTCACATTAACTTAATTGGTGAACAGTATTTCTGTTGGGTTTGTGTTTTTAACATACCGCTCATTTTGAATCAAGATTAGAGATTTCGCTGGTGCCAACTAATTAGTGTGAACCTTTGGGTACTTTTCAACCGTTGACATTTTCCCCATACTGGTCATCGAGCACACCATGTGGGCAAATACTGTAGTTGGAATGAATTGGATGGATTCAAAAACATCCAACCTATTTCAGGTAGTTTCACTCAAAGGACTGCTTGTTGTTTTAAAGAAGTGGCAAACAATTAAATGCAGTAAGACAGATTTGTGTCCCTCCAGCTGCCAGTGACATCAGTGCATTGGTGAAGACAAGAGTTGAGGTGGGGAGGGAGGGGGAGTGTCAAACTACTTCTGGTAGCATGCAGATTTCAAGATGGCGGCAAGGACAGGAAGGCGTGTCGCAGAGGATGATGGGAATGACTTGGGGCGGCTTTGAAAAGCACCCTGAGTGGATGTCGAAAACAACAAACAGAAAGTTTGTGGGGTGGGAATGTGTTACTGTTGTCTTTAATGGGCCTTCACTTTGGGCTGGGTGACTCTCCGCGCAATGCTGTATAACATTCCAAAGTTCTGTAGGGGCGGGGGGGACGACAAAAAACATTTGAGCACAAATCTTTATCACTCACTGATTTTAAGAGATTCCAATATGGACGTGGCTTACTTGGATGGCAAAATACATGGCGCCCAGGTAGGCAGCAATGCAGACAGCCAGCAGCAGGTCAAAGATGGCGGGCTTGACTCTAGTCAGGAGGACAGTTGAAAACAAACCGGGTAAGTATGGAACAATATTAGTGTGAGTGGAAAATAAACTTAACAATACAATAAGATTTCTTTGTATTCGGGGGATGACGACATTTCATCGTTTTGTAGTCGGTCTGGTGTCAGTGACAAAACCCCAGTGGGATGATGATCACCTGTAAGCATTCATGGTCTGCTTGAGCTGGTCGTAGAAGACAAACTCTGGATCCCTGCGACAAGCACGAATGCAAAACTGTCATATTTACAATCAAATACAGTTCATTGCACACGTGGCTCTCAAAGAATTTGATTATTGTAGAAAAGTTCTTTTGCTTCAGTAGTTCAAAATATGAAACTCATAGGTTCCAAGAACAACCAGCAAAAGATTTTTTTTTCTTCGGAAGATTCATTTCTACATTAAAACTAGTCTTAGCGTTGCCTATTTAATATTCAGATTTCTTGACATGGTGAATTTGGAGTTGTCATTATAAGCTGCAATCATCAAAATGAGATCTTTCACTCTGTATAGTGAATCTATATGACTTTCATTTTGAATTAACCACTGAAGTAAAAATTTCCATAAATATGATTGCAGAACTGCAGAGAGTCGGGTGTCTTTATCTGTATGATTTAAAAAACAAAACAAAACACTATTTGAATGTATGTAAAATGAAACTGCAGCTCAAACAAAACGAAAAAAAATATTGACGGTTATACTCAAACCTGAAATGAAAAAGAAACCCAGTATCAATGCACTTATGTTAACCAATTGAGACATATTTTGGGTTAGTGTTTCCTATTACTTGAAGGAAATGCGGTATTTTGCAGAAAGCAGGTGATGGTGGTGGTCTTTACCGCTTGTCTGCTTTGACGTAATGTTTCTTGACATCCTTGAGGTAGCGGCCCACGTGGTACTCTAAAGTGGACACCACGCTGCTGTCCTTGTCCACCAGCTGGGCGGCCCGCGGCTGAGCCGAGAGCCAGTCCACCATGGCGGACAGGTGCTCCTCTTGTACCTGCTGGACAGAAGAACACATCATATATATCTAAACTCCAATTGTCATGCATGCAATGTAAAAATCATTTAAAAAAAATATAAAAAATACATGTCAACCTAGCATCACTTAGGGGATAGCGTGGAGAGTCGTGACGTGCTCACCATTTGTTCAGTGAAGATGTGCAGGTCGCCGGATGCTCCCTGAGAGGACATATGAAGTCACCGGTGACTTGTCAGGCTATAAACAAATTCAAACTTGCAACGGGTGCACCTCCATTCGCGCAGTCTCACCTTTTCTGTGAGGTTGTAGATTACTCGGGCTAAAGCCTCTGCCACCACCTTTGTGTTCCTGCTCAGCTTCTCAATGTCTACATGCGGCCTGGAACACACAATGCACACACAGTAAGGCCGTGTCCATAATGTGAGAGGAAAAAAAAATGGAGTCAATGAGCAAATATGAAGTACAGGGGGACGATTTATGAGGTTCTCGACATCACGCTATGACATTGTTTGCACAGCGACGTAAGAATACATCGTCACATGCCTCGGTCACTGTCATTTTTGATTGTTTTAACATCATAGCCTACAAGTGTTTTCATACAGATATTTACTGTAATTATAACTTTACTACGGTGGTAGAATAGTTTAGTGACCAACTGCAGCGCCTTCTGACTTTGGGTTATGTCGCCACTGGTGTGCTTTTTACTTTAACAAACAGTGCGCCTCAAATATAATCCACATTTTTTTTCAACAGAAAACAAAAAATGATTATCTTTTAATTTTAATGAGACCTCACTGCCTTGTCTTTACCACAACACACCGCCAACCGTGCAGAGATGGCATCTGTAAAGCGACCTTTTAGTGAGTGACCGAGGCATACAACAAAATAAAATACAAGGCGCATCAGTAAAGTTCCAGGATTGACAACATTAGGATCTGTATTTTTTTTTTTTTAATATCTATTTCCAGGTGAAAAATTACATGCAATGAATTAGTTTCCACAGAGGCGTAAGAAAAGGTGATCATGTGACAGAAGAAAGCACACTCTGTACTTTCTGGTTTTCTTGTGATTGTCTCATATTTAAGTCCTAGAAATATTTGCCATTCAAATATTTACTGTAATTGTGTGTAATTAACTACTGCAGTTGCCAAGGTTACTTTTAGACCGCAGGACGATATAACAGGAATACAATACTCTACTTTAGTTACAACTAGGCTTGAAAAAAAATGCAACATAAAATTCAGCAATTCAAAATAAAGACTTCAATTATGAAATGGTTTGTGAGGAGGAGATAGCACAGCAACTGAAAAGATGAGGACAAATTGTATATTCTATTGTATATTTAGGATTTTAGCCATGATGCAAATGTCAAAATTATGCGTTATCCTTTAAGCCTAAGAGGCCTCGTGCAGTTGTGAACCCACCCAGCAGGGGGGTCTCCTGCTCCGTAGCGAGGGGAGGAAGACACTGACCGCACGTCCATGATGCTGGAGCGCTGAGCCAGGCGGTGCGAGGGCAGGTGCGAGAGCGTGAAGGCCGGCAGGCGGCGGATCCCGAAGCGCTCGTGTTCCCACGCCAGCATGTCGTCAGCCAGGTTGATTTTCTTGTGGACCATGGAGAACTTCATCCCCGGGTATTGGCTGGCCGCCACCTGGCAGGAAAGGCGGGTCACTAAAATATTAGGAACACCTCTCGGTATGATGCAGCGTACTTGTTGGCTACTAAAATAATAGGAGCGTAAACACGTGACTGTCAACGTGCATTGGCACTTTCATTCAAGACAAGACAATAGGGTGAGACGTCTTACCGTCTCCAGCTCCTTGAGCAAAGCATATTGAGGAGTTCCCTCTTTTGGAGGTTTGGATACGTGCAGGTGGAGAGCGTCTCCGTTGCCCAAAGTGTCAAGACATAGCACGAAGGCAACATTGTCCTGGAGAAGACTAGAATCTACAGATATAAAATAGAAATTTGAGGTGGGATCGGATGGATGGCTCGATAAGACAAGAAGGTTAGACCTGAGGAAGAGTTGACGGAGGTGTGTACCTGTGTGGTCCAGATTGTCTTCTAGCCAGCGTTTGGTGCCCTGGTAGTTGAACTTCCCCCCACCAGAAACAAAGAACAGCAGGTTGTATCTGAACACAGAAGAACGTTCCACAATGAAAAGTTATTTTTATATATCTATCAGAAACTATTATAAAGCAATTCCACAGCATGTCTGATAGTAAATCATTAAGCAATTTGAATTGGCAGCCCACTTTCTCCTTCAGCTGTATCTTCCACCCTTTATTCTTTTTGCATTGTGTTACAAAGTTTATACGATGACATCTTTCTTTGTTTTTGTTGTTCAATAATGTCCGCTCCAGTACTTTTGCTCACTTGAAAACTGGGTGGCTTCAAACAATAGGTACTCTGTCCCAAGTTGTTTAACACATGTAGATGTAAACGCCATGAAATAAAAGCACGACTATTGAACTTTTGTCACATATTCAAATCAGAAACCCAAATGTCTTCAGTATACTGTACCACAAAAAACAAAGGAATTGACCTGACCTTATATGAATAAATTAAATTGGATTCAAGCTGTGATGTCTCACATTAGAATAGTCCACTTGGGAGCAAAAAAGCAATTTTTTTTTCACTTGAACCATGCAGTGTAAATCCAGCCTGATAGATTGTATAGCATATCTTTGGCCACATAGCATATTTGCCAAAGTCAGTTGTCAATATTTTGGGAAAACAAGACAAAAATAATGTTTAGAACACACACTGAACTAAGGTATACTACTCAGGCAAAACATTAGATACACTGTCTGGGAGGTAAGAAGATATTTTTATTTAGGTTCATTTAAAACTGTACCGCATCCTACTCCTCAAAATAGGGGCTAAAGGTCAGCAAAATATTTTAGAAAGTACGAGAAATATAAGAAGTCTTTTGTGCTGGATTGTGCAAATGGACGTAATTAAGTGTGTTTTGTGTAGACTTATCTGTTTAAATGTATGCTCACCCAGCATGTGTCCTCTTGTAGGTGTACAGTTTCGAGAAGAGACGGGCCAGCTCCAGTAACATGGAAACTCCGCTTCCATTTGAGTCGGCGCCATATGACAGCCACTGCACATGGCATACAAATAGATGTGTTCGAGTATTATCCAATTACAATCTTACATGTTTCCAAAATGTTTGACATACCGGAGCAACTCCAAAGGAGTCGTAATGAGCCACCACCACGATTGTCGGTAGGTCCTCTCCTCCGACACCAGTCAAGCGGCCCTGATAAATAATAACATGTTATTAACTGGTGAGCGATTAAGAAACAAGGCAGACTACTGTCAGTTCAGTTACTCACTTCCAGACTGGTGATGGCCCAGTCACTCATTGCTTTGCTCTGAGCACCACTGGTGACCATTTGGAAGCCATTGGCTGTGGCCGTATGCAGCAATACTACAGAATGACAACAGCGACAAGAAAAAGGACTTCTTCATATATTGAACGGACTGTAGCATTCTTTTTTTTTTTTTTTTATCATCACAAGGAGAGTCATGCCAACATGACATGTCTCCGTCAACAAAAACGCTCAAGGGCAGTGCAGAATAGAAAAAAACAAAACTTGACTGTGAGTGTTTATACCTTCAGCTGCAGACAAGGCTCCCTGGGAGGAGGAGGAGGTCAGGGTTTGCGTGTATATGGACAGCAGTTCG